>CAUYSK010058164.1:0-50974 GCA_963575035.1 Avahi laniger
AGGTTTTCCTGCTTCTTTGAGTCTTCATTTTGAAGGCTCTTGTGTCAAGTAAAACTTAAATAAATTTATATGCTTTTCTGTTGTTAATCTGTCTTTTGTTATAGGGGTTCTCAGCCATAAACCCAGTGATGGGTGAGGAAAAGATATTACTTTTTCCCACTATAAATTTATCTGCTTTTACTGTGGAGCAAAATCTCTAATAATGTATTTATTTATTCTAAATTTCTCCCTCATATGATAAATTTCCCTCTTCATGATACTGACCATCTCTTCCTCAACATGTGTTACCTGTGTCTTTCTAAAAGTGCTGCCTTCCTGTATGTGGAGCTAACATCGAAATCTTTCTGTGTCCTTCTTTCCTGATTGGTGTTACCCATGAACAGGTACACGGCACATCCTGTTACCATTATAAACTAAGCTGAAATACTGACAGCCCGTGACATGGATTGCCAGTTACTTTTACTTAAAGTTGATGTCATTTATAGTTTTTACCAAGTTAAAATTTCCCTGTGAGGTGTCTTTCTCTGAGAAATTAAGAAGAAAAAAATGGAAAAAAAATATTCGAGGCAGTGAGTTGTGGGAGAACAGTAGAAGGGGCCAAAGAGTCTAAATTTGTTTGATACAAAAAAACCTAACAAATAGAACACCAACTTCAAAAATGGCATGCAAGTGTGTTAGGGGATGCAAGTGGGGCGCAGTGGCTCATGCCTGTAATCCTAGCACTGTGGGAAGCCGAGGCGGGCGGATCGTTTGAGCTCAGGAGTTTGAGACCAGCCTGAGCAAGAGCGAGACTCCGTGTCTACCAAAAAAAAAAAAAAAAAAAAGAAAGAAATTAGCTGGACAATTAAAAATAATAGAAAAAATTAGCTAGGGGTGGTGGCACATGCCTGTAGTCCCAGCTATTCGGGAGGCTGAGGCAGTAGGATTGCTTGAGCCCAGGAGTTTGAAGTTGCTGTGAGCTAGGCTGATGCCACGGTACTCTAGCCCGGGCAACAGAGTGAGATTCTGTCTCCAAAAAAAATAATATATATATATATATATATTAAAGGATGTTTAGGAGAAGAAAGAAGTCAAGAAAACAAATCTATAAGAAAAATATGTTTGTGAGGGACAACAAGGTGGACCCAGGTGAGTTTGGACAACTAAGCAAAGTGTAGTTTATCAACGTTGGCAGATAATAGATACAGGAAGGTAGTCTACAGATTTAGAGAAAGAAAAGATGAATATTTCAGATATTTTATGCTATTGTTTGATTCTCAATGTGCAGTTACTTATAGTACTAATTTTACTTAATGGTCAAATTTTATGAAATATTAATAAAATTAAGATGTTTGACCAAAAAAATTATCTCTGTGTAACAGATTTATAAAGTGTGAAGCCACAATTATTTGCAATGAGATATATTTAGCCATATTATTGGAAGCAATATCATTATTGAATTATTGGTTGCTATATGGGGATATTAATAATAAGTTGAAGCTGTTGGCAGTGTTTAATGAGATTTCTTATTATTCTTTCATTCATTCAGCTTTTAATAATATCAGTGGGGCTTGTTGCTTATTTCAGGGGGCTGGCAACAAACAGTTGTTAGAAAAGAAGAGTGCTGCAAGGCTGTTCCCATCCCAAAGTGCTACTACAAATTATCTTAAGCATTTTAGGATCATCTATTTATTCACTCCAAATTCCTTTCTCTTTATCACCGTGTGTGCTTGCTCATAACTGATCACATTGAATTTCTTTTTGTTTGCTGACAAAATGCCAGCTAAGTGCCATGCAGTGTTCCAGGGAAAATATACACCTCTTTGAAGTATTTGCTTTAAAATTTTTTAAAATTTAGTCTTATTGCTGACTGCCTTTTTTACATCTCAAATTTTTATATGTATATATACATATATATATGTATGTATGCATATAGTCTAGGATTAGAAAATAAAATAAAATTTGATTACTATCTGGGCACTGATTGGGTTCCATGTATCCATCTATCCTGCCAAGATAATAAACTAAATTTATAAAATATTTTCATTACATTTTTATTTCTTGAAGATTTCTGAGCCATTTGTGTGTGGGCACATATAGGCTCTCAGTTACTGATTACATTAAGCCAAAGGTATAGAAAATGTTGTGTTTATTTTTGACATCCAGGAATTTAACACTTCAGGGAAATTATATATTAAGCCTAATGAATTCAAAGCGACATTCTGAATAAAACGTATAATTATTGCAAATAAGCTCTGAAAACCCTGCAATTGTTTGCTGTGGTTAATACCATAAAGCAAATTAGCCTATCTTTTGTTTTATGTGGTTTTTATCACAAATTATAAGGTAACTGCATGCTATATTCTTTCCCTAGAACAATTAATAGAACCACTAATAGTGGTAGTTTACATAGCTGTAATTGTCTTCATCTGTTACAGAGTTCTTTCCCATTAAGTGTTTTAATCATGACTTCACTGGTTTTAGCCTTTTGTTGAAGATGAGAAGAAAATTAACAGTTATCTCTTTTGATAATCCTTAGAGCCCTAGGGATTTGATTTTTCTGCTATGTTGAAGATAGTTCTTCAGTTTTAAATTCTATGATTTGCATGTAAAAGTTTTCCCTCTGCCCCTTTTGAAATTTGCATTAGATATTCAGTGAGAAAATTGAGGTAAATGCTACCACTGGAATGAAATTTTTAAGTAATTTTCTCTTACGTTGTAAATCTCTCTTGACTTCCTCTCTACCTTTCTATCCTCACTGCACCACACCTGCCAATGCGCCCACAGTGGTCCTTGATACTTCTGCCAGGGTCGTGGCCACAGCCTCCTAACTGGTTTTGCTCCCTTAGATTCACTCTTCTTAATTCAGTTTTCTGTTCAAATGTCATTTCAGAGAGGAATTCCCTGGTCTTCCAGTGGAAAACAGCACCCCATGACTCTTTCCCACTCCCTTGCCTTATTCTTCTTTGTAGCATATATCTGTCATTATGTGAAAATATGTTTATTGGCTTTCTCCTCTCTAGAATATGAATTCCACTGGTCCACGGACTTTATTCCTAACTGTGTCTACAGTGTCTAGAAAAGTCTCTGGCATATAATAGTTGCTTAACAAATATTTATAATAAAAGGATAAATATTGGTGGAGATCAATAGCTTAACACATTTGTATTTTAAGTGATAATTTAAATTATACTGTGTGTAGTCCTAATCACACACACAGACAAAACTATGGTTAGATAGTTGATTTATCTGTGTTATCAAACACTGAAGGCCCAGCAAAATTCATAGTTAAAATATAGATAATAATTTCCATTCAAACAAACATTTTTATTAGTCCAGATAAGAGTGTGTATAGGTTTATGCCTGTAGTTCCATATTAACTTTCTTGGCACTGAAATATTTTGAAATGTTTATTGAATTTCCTAATTCACATGGTGTTCTGCTAAGTATATGGCACCTTTGTCTTATTTTGTTCACCAGACTCGTTGTCATTAGTGAGTGGAGTGACCACACCTGTTTTTTATTTCTAGAATTTAATTTTTTTCACTGCTTAAGATAGTCATTAAAATAATTTTGTAGAACTATCACCAATCTTCTGAATCCCTATATATTATCTCAATTTACTTTTTTATGAAATTATATGGCCTGTTATCATAAGACTTGCTCATTTCCTCATTTTTTACATAAATTTTCCATTCCTTTTGCTTCTTTATATTTTATGATTAGATCTATGAAATTTACCACAAAAATCAGTAGGGACTGTGATTTAGTTTATTTGATATCCTTTACTGATAATTCAAAAATAATACTCTAGTGGAAGACTCTCTTAAGTTGTAGGAAAAATTACTTTTTTTGTTACTCATAAATTTACCTTTTATTTTCTCATTACAATTTATTGCAGTTTTTAACTTCCAACTGCACTTAGAATTCCTGACCACTATTTTTCTTTTTCTTTTAAAGCTGTGGTCCCCAATACTCCCCCCAACCACCCGGCCACAGACTGGCACTGGTCTGTGGCCTTTAAGAACCAGGCTACACAGCAGGAGGTGAGCGACAGGTGAGTGAGGGAAGCTTCATCTGTATTTAAAGCCGCTCCCTATCACTGGCATCATGGCATAAGCTCCGCCTACTGTCAGATCAGTGGCAGCCTTAGATTCTCATATGAGTGCGAGCCCTACTGTAAACTGTGCATGCGAGGGATCTGGGTTGCAGGCTCCTTATGAGACTCCAATGCCTGATGATATGAGGTGGAGCTGAGGCAGTGATGCTATTGCTGGGGAGCTGCTGCAAACACACATTATCATTAGCGGTGAGGTTTGACTGCACAATAAATGTAATGCGCTTGAATCATCCCCAAAGCAGTCCCCTCTACCCCCGGCCCATGGACAAATTGTCTTCCATAAAACCTGTCCCTGGTGCCATAAAATTGGGGACCACTGTTTTAAAGGTTGTTTACCCAAATAAGATATTCCTATAAGTTGAATCTGTCTAACTGTGTAAAAAGTTACTCAGGACAATATAAATGTAAGCACTGTCCATGAGGAATTTCACTCAAAATTTTTTCCATCTAATACAAGCTAGTGAAGAGAGGCTATGAGGAAGAAGCTACAAATAACTCTTAATCCTTTTTTATTCCCATGAATGATTTCACTACTTAATCATACGATGTCTCTCTTAGTCTTTAACGTATTATGCTGGAGGATAAATGTTTTATAAATACACCCTATTATTTGCAGTGTTATCTTGCCAAATTAAAAAGTTTTAGTAAGATATTACATGATTGTATCTATACTCAGTACTATTATTTGTCATGTTTCTACTGTCCTCCATTCGAATGTGAATCACATCATGATTTCCACTTAAATTCAAAGTAATGCAAATTGAGTTACTGGAAACAAAGCCATCCTACACGAATACCTTCTAATGTTTCAACTGTGGCTGACAGACAGCATCTTTGGTCATTTACCTATAATTTTAAGCCCAAAGTTAGCATCATAGGATGTAGGTACCTCAAATTCAACACATTTGTGTTAATCAACCTTTAGCTAGATATTTAGCAGTAAAATCAGATCCCATATCATTTCTTGGTGTATCAGATAAAGCAAAGGCCAACAGTAACGTGAGTTCATGGGTGCTCATTTGCAGTTTAGTTTCCTCCTTTTCAACTCCTGGCCTGCTTTGTCCCCACTTACTCTGCTTTGTCTTGCAAAAATCAATGAGGATGTTTTCCACCTACAATTCAATTTGTTTTTGGGATGACAGCCAATGCTTTTCTGAGAAAAGTGACCTGATGATAGTTTTATTTGCCTTGCTTTATTTTTGAAACAGAAAAATAGCAAGTTTCCATCATCCTTTAATTTTTCTTTTCATGGGTGAGAATGCTAAATGACAGCTATGTGGACCAGGTTCAGCTTTTCACAATGGACCATCTGATAAAGGTGCTGCTACCATTTGAACGTCACAATAGTTTCACTCCTTCGACAAACACCAAAATAAGCATGAATCATGAGAAACTGAGAATGAAAGAAACCCTTTTCATTTTGTTCAACAGGTAAATTAACCTCACATTTAAATTATTTTTTATTTTTTATTATTATTTTTTATTTCTGCATATTACAGGAGTACAAATGTTTAGGTTAGATATATTGCCTTTGCCCCACCCAAGTCAAAGCTACAAGCATGCCCATGCCCTAGACAGTGCGCACTGCACCCATTAGGTGTGAATTAACCCATCCCTTCCGCCCTCCTCCCACCTGCCTGACACCTGATGAATGTTACTACTATATATGCACATAAGTGTTGATCAGTTAATACCAATTTGATGGTGAGTACATGTGGTGCTTCTTCTTCCATTCTTGTGATACTTCACTTAACAGAATGGGCTCCAGCTCTATTCACGATAACAGGTGCTAGATCACCATTGTTTTTTGTGGCTGAATAGAACTCCACGGTATACATATACCACATTTTATTAATCCACTTGTGTATTGATGGGCACTTGGGTTGTTTCCACATCTTTGTACTTATGAATTGTACTGCTATAAACATTCTGGTGCAGATGGGTCTTTTTAATAGAATGTCTTTTTTTCCTTTGGGTAGATGCCCAGTAATGGGATTGCTTATCAAATGATAGTTCCACTTGTAGCTCTTCGAGGTATTTTGATATTACTTTCCACAGAGGTTGTGCTAGTTTGCAGTCGCACCAGCAGTGTATGAGTGGTCCTTTCTCTCTACATCCATGCCAACATTTATTGTTTGGAGACTTTTTGATAAAGGCCATTCTCAATGCAGTTAAGTGATATCTCATTGTGGTTTTGATTTGCACTTCCCCGATGATGAGAAATGTTGAGCATTTTTTCATATGTTTGTTGGCCATTAGTCTATCTTCTTTTGAAAAGTTTCAGTTCATGTCCTTTGCCCACTTTTTGATAGGGTTATTTATTAAAAATTGAGATGAGAAAAGAATGTGTCTATCAGAGTCTAAAAGGTAGAATTGAAAATGGAGTTTATAAACAACAGAAGCCACAGTCTAAAGTACTTACAAATTTGAAATTCATAAAAACCTGTTGGTTCTTTTTATCACATCCCCATGATAGTCACTATCATGATTGTTCTCAATATGTTTTATTATCAATAATGACTAGAAATATTAAAAATTAATAATTCTTGAATATTCACCTTGAAACAAGTATACTTTAGTGTACTTTTAAATGCACACTTGTATCAAACCTATGCAGTAGTTATTATCTTCATTTTACTATGAATGTCTCAAGTCTTGGAGAAGTTAATAAACTTTGCTTCTGATCACACAGCTAGTAGCTGGTAGAGCTGATGATTGAACTATAGTTAATCTGATTTAGTTTAAAAATTACATATATCAACATAACATTTATATTTTATTAAAGAAGCAGAGTTGCCTAAAACTTGAAATTTATAGGATCAGGTTTGAGTTTTCTTGGATTTGATAATATATTTATTTTTAGCTTAATTCATTGAGTTTCAAGTACCTGTCTAAATGTTAATATTTGAAGAATCAAGAAAATTATATAAAAGATGTATAGGTTGAATGTGCAAGTAAAAAATCCTATTTGTTTTTTATAGAGATCTTGGCAAATATTTTTAAGAAAAGTAATCTGATAATTTTCATGAAAAACAAAGGCAAGATAGGTCATTTAGCTCATGAAAGGAAAGCGTCCATTCTTGTACTTGAAGTCTATGTACTGGACTGTCTATGAAGCACTTGAAATGCATTCTTCAGTGGAGCACAGAAGGCTCCTCACTGCTGGAGACACTGTATTTTGTGTACATCTCTAAAATATCAATTGTCATGCACAGAGATGCCAAATGTCCTCTGGAAAGTATGCACCAGTTGTCTCCTTGCAGTAGGGTATAGAAGCAATGCCAAAACAACCACTCAAAATAAATCTATGTATGTTAACCATACTTTTACTATTTGTTTTAAGATTGTGATCAAATAGCTATGGTTCCAAGATAGTAAACTAGAAAGAATGAGATTCACAGAAATGCTGTTCTAATCACACAAAAACTTACAGCAAAAGTACTCTGACACATATTTATGGGTATACATGGATATTGTTAGGTGCATGCTAATTAGGCATAAATGTAAAACAGTTCACATAAATAATTCCAGTGCTCTTTCATACAAGTAAATCAGATATCTCAGCCTGTGAAGCCAACTTCCCAGTATATATATTTAAAGTTTCTAGTGTTGATGGTTTCTTTGCAGGTCATATTATGTTATTAAGTATGAAATGTCTGATTTCTTTAAGTACTAAGTTTGACAGTTGATATCTCTAACATTTCACTTTGACACTTCTTGTTTTATTTTTATTGTGAAGGTACCTCCTCAGTCTTTCAAACACACATTTTGGCTTGTGATTATCTTTCAAAATTTTTTTGGAGACAGAGTCTCACTTTGTTGCCCAGGCTAGAGTGCCGTGGAATCAGCCTAGCTCACAGCAACCTCAGACTCCTGGGCTCAAGCAATCCTTCTGCCTCAGCCTCCTGAATAGCTGGGACTACAGGCATGCACCACCATTTTTTTCTATATAGTTTTAGTTGTCTGATTAATTTCTTTCTATTTTTAGTAGAGACAGGGTCTCGCTGTTGCTCAGGCTGGTCTCGAACTCCTGAGCGCAAACAATCTGCCCGCCTCAGCCTCCCAAAGTGCTAGGATTACAGGCATGAGCCATCACGCCCTGTGGGCTAATTTTTATATATATATATTTTTAGTTGTCCAGCTAATTTTTATTTTTATTTTTTTTAGTAGAGACGGGGTTTTGCTCTTGCTCAGGCTGGTCTCGAACTCCTGACCTCGAGCGATCCTCCCACCTCGGCCTCCCAGAGTGCTAGGATTACAGGCGTGAGCCACCGCACCCAGACTCAAAGTTTTTTTATAGCAATTTTTATGAAACCACGAATAAGTCAAAAATTCATGTTATTTTCTAATGTGGGTTCTGTTGTGGAACCAATGCAGTGCAGAAAGCTTGAAAATATTAATGAAGTGTGGCTAATGAACGTATAGTACGTCCATGGTTTGAGAAGTTATGGTGATTTTAATCTTGAAAATGAGCCCTGTGAGAGACCTGAGACCAAGGTGGATAATGATGAGCTGAAAGCTGTGATGCAAATACATCTTAACCTACGCGTAAATCAGCAGAAAGGTTTGACATTGCTACTCCAGTAATATTGGACCATTGGAAGCAAATAGGCAAGGTAAAGAAGCTGGATAGATGGGTACTGCATAGGTTAAATGAGCGTCAGAAGAGAAATGGTCTCAAAGCTTGCCTTTCTTTGCTGTCACGACATAAAGGAGAACCATTTCTGTACCATATTGTTTTGTGTGATGAAAAATGGGTTCTTTTTGACAATCACAAGTATTTGGCACAATGGTTGGACGAAAATGAAGTGCCAAAACACAGTCCAAAACTGAATATTCATCAAAAAAGCTAATGGTGTCTGTTTGGTGGTCCGACACTGGTATTATCCACTAAAGCTTCTTGAAACCTGGTCAATCAATTATAGCAAATGTCCACTGCAACCAATTGGATGAAATGATGAGAATGCTTGTGATTAAGTAGGTGAGATTGGTCAATAGAGACGGGCTAATCCTCTTGCAAGACAATGCTTGACCACACCTTGCAAAAACAACACTGCTCCAACTACAGAACGTGGACTTGGAAACTCTCTGTCATCCACCATATTCACCAGACCTTGCACCACTGACTACCACTTCTTGCAGGCTTTGGACCACTTCTTGTAAGGCAAAATAGTCAATTCTCAACAAGCTGTGAAAAACATCTTTTGATTTCATTGTCACTCGCTCTCCAGGGATTTTTGCTGCTGACATAAACAATCTACCATTAAGATGGCAAAACTGTGTCAATAGTTTAGGTGCATATTTTGATTAATTGTACTGCTTCTTGTTTGAGATATAATAAACTATACTTTTGATTCAAAATTGGATATTTCATATTTAATGACATAAGTAATACTAGTTTATAATCTTTGACTGCTTAGAACATTTGCTCACTTTAGAATAGCAGAGGTCAGCCTCTAAGAGCAAAAATTTCTTTTCCTTAACATTTGAAGTTCTTCCTGGTTTGCCACTAAACATTCCAATTCTACCACCTGTTTCCTTCCCTAACTCAAGGTGCCAAAATCTTGAAAATTCTGAAGTAATATATGCAGATTCTCTGAATTAGCATCAGTGTCAGCTGAGGTATTTTATATAAACCCATATACCTGGGTCCCACTCCTGAACTACAGAATTCAAATCTCTGTGTACAAGGGAAATATTTAAACCAGATTTCAAGTGTTTCTGATGTAGACCAGAGTTTCTGAATCAACTGTGTTGCATTGGAAGTCCTGAATGTGCAAGCAAATTATATCATGGGCCTGAGATTTTGAATATATCATCAAGATATTGTGGGAAGAGGCATACATGGACTAATGAGGAAAACAGTGAGAAAAACCTCAGCATTTACCCTTCCCTAAATCTCACTTTCTCAAATTTGTAATGAAGAAATATGAGTGATGTTTGGTGGTATAGGCTGGATGTTTGTCCCCTCCAAATCTCATGTTGAAATTTGATCCCCAGTGTTGGAGGTGGGGCCTAGTGGGAGCTGTTTGGGTCCTGGAGATGGATCCCTCATGAGTGGCTTGTTGCTGTGGTAATGAGAGGATTCTTACTCTATTAGTTCACGTGAAAGCTGGTTGTTTGAAAAGTGTGTCACTTCCCCCCTCTCTCTCCTGCTCCCTCTCTTCCTGTGTAACACACCTGTTCCCCCTTCACTTTCTGCCATGAGTAAAAGCTTCCAGAAGCAGATGCCTGCACCATGGTTCTTGTATAGCCTGCAGAACCAGGAGCCAAGGAAATCTCTTTTCTTTATAAATTACCCAGCCACAGGTATTCCTTCATAGCACCAAAAGAAGACTAAGACATTTGAGTATTAAATGTGGTAGTGGACATAAAGCACATGACATGTAGTATTAACAATAGTAGTGAATTAATTAATTAAGTAAGTAAACTAATTGTAAATACTTACAATGGTCAAGGCCTGTGCTAAGTACTGGGAATACAAAGATGAGCAAAAACAGACATGACTTCCCCTCAAGAGGCACATAGAGCAGTGGTGAAGACAGAAATTAATTGCAATAAATACATTAATTACAGTAAATACAATATGAATATAAAATGGCCCCTGAGATAAACACCGGAAGGAAAGGGAAGAGAGACGGTGTTAAGGCAGCATATATGAGAGGGAAATTTGACCTAAGTAGAGCAAAGGAACAGAAGATGTTTTTCAAGTAAAGCTGCAGGAAGAGTAGAAAGGTTGCCGAATTGGAGTATTTTAGACAATGCAAATAGGATGTGCTTTAGAACCCTGTGGTTCCAATGAGTGTGGTTACTACGTTCAGTGAATTTGCTTCATAAGTCTTTAGAGAAGATATCAATCACCCTTTTATAGATGACAAGACTGAGGCTTAGAGAAGTTAAGTAATGTGGGCAAAGTCTCTTAGAAATCCATTTGGTTCTGTTTGAAGCTTTTGATCTTTTTCCTTTGGACATTAACATATTTTAAAGGGCAAATGATAGAACATCTTCTTAGGCTTTGCTTACAGAAGGGTGTTAGAAATCAGACATTAAATCTATAAAGTTGGGAGTAAGGAGCAAAAGGGAAAGAAAAGAGGAATATAAACATACTTTATTGCATCACAATTTTGCTGTAAATTGAGAACTACTGGTGTAAATCCCATTATGGTAGAAATACCAAAGTGGAAGCCTCTGGAATTTCCTTTCTCTTCTAAAACAGTAAATCAAAATCAACTATGTGTCTCTGTAGAAATTATAGATGTTAATGCTACTATGAAAGGCTTGAAAGATGAAGATTGATGATTCTTATCACATCCCCAGTTAGATTAATGCAGAAGACAGGTGTATCTTGAAGAAAAATGGTGGATTATTATAAGCTTAATCAGGTGGTGAATTCAATTATAGTTGATTTTCTTCATGAGGTCTTCTTAGTAGAGAAAATCATTATAGCCCTTTGAATAGCTATTAAACAGGTGACTATTTTCCCCCTTTGTCCAGTAAGTAGAAAATAGCAGAAACAGTTTGTTCTTACCTGGAAGGGAAAACAGTATACCCTTACTATTGTGCTTCAGAATCCAATCAACTGTCCAACTTTGTGCCACAATTTTGTCTAAAGGAACTTTGGCCATATCACTGTCCCACAGAACATACTGGTTCACCACATTTATCACATCCTGATAACGTGAGGAGGAAAGGAAATAGAAGAAACCCTTTAAGTCTTGGTTTGACATCTGTGCCAGAGGAGGAAGATAAGTATCTTGATAATATAGAGATCTGTTATTTCTTTGAAGTACTTAGGGAATATCAATATTTCTATTTCAAAGTGAAAATCAAATATTCATTGAGCCCAACCACTATTAAAGATGTACAATCCTTTGGAATTTGTGTATGTGTTTAGAGGTAACACATTTTTCATATACATCTATGTTCTATGACCGTAAAGGTTTCCAGAACAAGAGAAGAGCTCTCTAATCGGTCCAGGCAAGTGGCTATGCCAGTCTGCTTTAATAAACTAGTAGATCTAGTGATGATGAAAGTATCTATGGCAGATTTTGAGGTTGAGTGAACCTAGCTCAAACTCCAAGAGCAGAATCTATAACAGAGGGCCCGAACTATTACATGCAAAATAATTCTTTTTGGGAAAGTAACTGTACTCATTTTGAGGAGCAGCTCTTGTTTGCAACTGGCTCAGTACAGACATAGGGGATGAAGCAACCTGAGTTGCCCCTCATAACTTGTGGTATCTTATCTTCCCTAGCCATTAAACTGGGGGTAGAGACTAAGGAGGTGATATTTTAGATATTGTTTATGAAATTTTGCACCAATAATGGCTAAATACATTACAGTCAGTTTGGAATGCACAGCAGAAACATGCTTGGTCTGTTCCAGAATCAACAAGAAGGCCAATTTGACAGCAAGCAAGGGCACAAGTGGAAGAGGCAAAAGCCTGATGATGTAGGGTCTTATCAACCATGATAAAGACTTTGGATTTCATTGCAAGTGAGATGAGAAGACACTAGAGAGTTTCATTCAGAATAGTGACATGGTAGAACTTACATTTTAAAAGGATCATTTGGAATGTCATGTGGGGAATTGACTATAGGGAGTGAACAGGAAAGAAGGAAACAGGCTAGGAAACCATTCAGTGGTTAAGGAAAAGAGATGGTGGATTACAGTAAGGTGGTTGTGGAGAAGGTGGTGGTAAGAAGCAGTTGAATTCTGAATGGATATACTTTTTACATAGAGCTGACAGAATTTGTTAATGGATTGGATATGGACCTTAGAAAAAGAAAGGTGTCAAGGATGACTCAAAAGATTTTGATCTGAGTAACTGCAAGGATAAAATTGACATCTACAGAGCCAAGGAGGACTTTATGAGAAGCAAACTGTGAGATAAGAAGAAATAATTTTTTTGGATATATTAGTTTTGAGATTCTTATTAAATAAATGGAGATGTTGGATAGGTAGTTAGTTATATAGATGTGGAATTTAGGGAGGAGGTCTAAACTAGTGATATAAACAATCCTTAGAATATAGAAGAAATGAAAACCAAGATATTAGATGGTATCATCTCTAAAGGTAGTGTGGATAGGGAAGAAATAGCTAAGGACAGAGCCATGGGGAACTCCGGTGACTAGGAGTTGAGAGATGAGAAAGATCTAGCAAAGAGGATGGAGGAGGAGTGAAGTAGGAAGAAAATGGGGTCCCAGAAGCCCAAACAAGCAAAGTTTCAAGGAAAGAGTTGAAGAGAGTGGAGCAGGATGTGAATTGATTATTGACTATTGGATTGAAACAAAGGGAGGCTTTTAGTTACCTTAAAAAGGGCTATTTAAATCCAGATGTGAGTATGAATACAAGATCAGATCAAATACAAGAGTAAATTGAGGCAAAAAAGTGAAAATACTAACACTGAAAGCTCCTTTGAAGAGAATGAATGGGCTAATGAAGAAAGTGATTATGATATCAGGGATGGGAACAAGGCCAGAGCCCAACAACATGCGCTTTTCCTTACTCTAATTAGGAACCCAGATACCATGATTGTTTAGTCCCCTCCTATGATTAGAGGGTCCAACACTGAGTCCCAGGTTTGATACTAACCCAAGAGAGACCTGCCATCTACCTTGTAACAGTTTGATTTTGTTGGACTCCTTCTGTCTTGGAGAAGGCCCCAGTTTTCCCTTCTTGGGATGGATATATATTCTGGGCTCAGATTGGTTTTCTTCTTGCATCACCCCCTCAACTCCAGAACCCCATGGAATTACTGAATGTGGTTTATAGCAGAGCATCCTATGCAACATTGTTTCTTTCTATGATACTCAGGTTAGAGTGAAAGAAGAGATGGGATGGGGATGTTGTCTGTGGGATTTACTGGTATTATTATGTACCCTATCACCCCAAAGCAGCTGGAATTTTATAAACAGTAGAATGTCCTATGGAAAATCCATGCCAAGTAGGGTAAGACCCTTTCTTACACTACATAACATGCATTCTGAATCAACTACTGACATATGGTGCTGTTTCTTACCTGACTGAAATTCATGGATCCAGTATGAAAGGCATGGTTGTTTTCACTATTTCAAATGACTTATAACATTTTTACTTCCTTTCTCTAAGATTGTGGTTTCTGAATCTAACTTGAAGTGGCAGAATGCCTCTAGAGATACAATTGTTTAATTTAATTAGAAGTAGATATTCTCACCTGCCCTAAAAATTTCATGTTTCTTAGGTAATGAGGAAAGTGGTTACAATATTTGGCTAGGCTGATAAATTCTGACCAGGACGTAGAAAGAAGGTTGCAATTTTATCAAGTACTGGTATGACCAATGGCAGTGGTAAAATAAACCTGATGACTAGAGCAACTCTACATAGACAGAACCCTAAGATTTCTCTGGAATAATTAGCTTATCTCACTGGGTAAATCACGAAGTAGAAGCCATTTTTCTCTTAGGCATATTTTGATTAAAAATCCCAGTCCTAAAGCATTATAGATGGCCTAAATTTGTTGAAAACAACATACATATTTTCTGCTGCTTAAGAGGTAAAGGAGGATATTAATTATTTTTAAAATTATAATTTAGGGAGTAATGATACTTTCCAAAAAGAAAATTGTTTTGCTAATGGAGAACGAAATTTACAGTGTTCTGAAATCATACTAGCAATATATCAACAAAGCAAGAGGGGAAATTAGGAAAAAAATCTATGATTTATTATTTTATGTTGAGGTTAATCAGAGAAATGTCTGATTTGCTGAGCTGAAGCAGACAACAACATTTTCATCCTGATTCAATTTCTTTCAGGCATGGAGACACAGCCTGAATGACATCTCAAAATCAAAATATGTACTTTTTTTGTGCTTTAATTTTCCATAATTAAAATAAGGACAAAGCTTTATCTTCCTCATTTATCATACTCACAATTATACGCATTAATTCAAATAGTGCATTGAATCCAAATTTTACAACTGAAAGAAAGTTCCAGTTTATGACATGAAATATCAAGCTTGAAATGGATCACTTACATTTTTTCTTTAAATAAGGTATGAACACATAAGTTAACAAAAAGAAAATGTTCTTTTTTCAAATTTCACATTAAATGTCTTTTCATAAGGCTTTTCTGCAGCACTTGCAGTGAAGGAAATACTGCATCTTTTTTATGGTTGGAAGGATTAGAAAGAGGTGACTGGATAAATGTATCCAACGACAGTACGGTAGCACCTTTGGTTTTCCCTTCTAATTTCACTGCCTCTTAGGAGAACTTCACTATACCAATTAGATAGACAATTTAGAAATTGATTAAATGATTTAGAGAAAAATAGAATATTTTATTTTCTTACTAAAAGATTTTATTTTATTACTAAATTTTATTTTCTTACTAAAAGATTTAGAGGTATTAGATGATGAGGTGGGAGGGAGGTGGGGATGAAGTGGTGGAACAGGGAAGGCAGTGCCTGTAGAGTCCTTCCTTCTTGTTAATGAGTTCTACCAGCCCTCTATCACGCATGCTCCGTTCAATGTCATGAGTACTCTGCAAGGGAAGTGTGACTATTTGCAATTTATAGGTGAGGAAATGGAGACTAACAAAGGTTAAATAATTTGCCCAAGTTATGCAGTAACTAAGTGGTAATCTTAGAAGTTGAACTTAGCTCTTCTAGCTCAAATAATCAAAGGGAAAAGAAGGATGGTGAAAGAGAGCATGAGGTTTAGGAATACTGTTGATTCATATAGAGCAGATAAATGGGCCTGCTCGTCACTCGTGGTGTGTTAATTAGGTAGAAGATGTGCCCCCAACTCATGGGAAGATCCTTCTAAGTAAGGAACTACAAAATACGGAATGATTAATTGCCCAAACAAGGGAAATGAAGTTTAATGATTATGTGTGTGTGTTCATACTTAGAAGGACTGAATATTAAAATGGCACGTTTCTTTAATACACAGGTCCTCAACTATAAGGGCTTTGGGAAAATTTAAGTTCTCAGCCATGGATTTGAAAGAAAGAAGTTACTTGTCAAGTATGGTTCTACAAAGATAAATTTTCTACAGAAAAATGGATGTTCAAAAGCATAGCCTATTTCACAAAGATGGGGAAACATAATGAACACAAGATATCTTTGAAATTTCTATTTATACAATTACATGCATTGAAAAATATCTGAGCAGTCTGCATAAAGAAACTTTGATTGCCCTGGGCCCACTTTTTTCCTAGTCTATTTGATAAAAGTACCTGTTTAACATCAAGCATATATAAGCATTTTGAGGAAAATCAAATCAAGGGAGCATAGTTCCAGAAATGCTCTCCTAGGCCCACGGCTTATTTCAAATTCTTTGAGAACTTCCTATTAGTATTAAAGCAGAGTTCATATAGAAAACTAGGTGCTTAGTACAATAGCCGGAAAGGGATCATGACACAGTCTCTCTCTGATATGGATAACAATATTTAGGGTATAATAGTCTATCTTGCAGTCTCTTTTTTCTCTATTTTTCTCTCCTCATGCCTGACTTCTGCCTATTTTGTTGTAGTCAGTGATCAATACATCAAAGGAAAAAAGCACTTTCAGTGTACATGTCTATGTGTAATGGTGAATTTTGTGAATCTTATGCTTGGTATTAGATTTCTTTGAACTGTTTCTATAATCTCTGAGCCTGGATTCTGGACAATGGGGAAAACACGAGGAGGCAGCAGGGAGTTCATGTGTAATAGGGTTGCAGGCAACTGAATTTCTTTCCATGCACTCAGGGAGAGCCTTCTGCTAGGAATGCTGGAGGGTCATGTGGAGGCTACAGGACAAGGCATCAAATGGTTAAACAGCATGGGAGAGATCAGAAGAATATTCATGCAGTAGGTAGCACCAACAAGATATTTTTGGGGGCAAGATATACAACCAGAATTTTGCAGAGTGTATTGACAGAAATTAAGAAATTGACAGTTGATAAAGACTATACCAGAACCCAAACAGTTTTGAGATGTGCGTTAAAATTTTTAAAAAATTTAATAATAGGACTTTCTAGTTTAGATGTTATGAGTCAAAGTGCTAAATTAGAAGCAATAAAAAACTTTAATTTATTCATTTGCTCCACTAATTATGTTGCTAGCATGGTATTGGATGTTGGCTGATCTCTGCCCTACAGGAACTTAGAGAAAACAACAGATAAAATATAATAGCGTTGATAAGCCAGGGACATTTCCTTTAGCCACACATTGCTGAAGAAACTGGAAATTAAAATTAGGTAGATACTGTATATTTTCTGTAGGTTATTGCATATGTTTACTTAGTCTTAGATTTAACAGGTATATAAAATCCTGATGTGTAGTGCAATGGTTTAGTTTGACATAGGTTAAGAGCTTATAGACTCTGCAGCCAGAATATCTGAGTTCAAATCTCAGCTCCACTACTTAAGAACTGCATGGCCTTGGGCAAGTTATTTAATCTCTTTTTTCCTCTGTTAACTAATCAGTCAACTGGAGATGGTATTAGCACCTACTTTAAGAGGCTGTTCTGAGCATTAAATGAGCTAGTACCTGTTAAATAGCAGAATGGTACCGGTACATAGAAAATGTGCAATACATTTGCTATCACTATAATTTGAACCTATCATATTAGCTATTGGGCAGTCCAGTTACTTTAATTCTTTGTTGTCATTTTAAAAATTTTATTTAAAGAATTTTCTAGGTTTCAGTGTACAGTCAATTTTTTGAGTGATTTTTAAGGATTAAAAGTGATTTTTGAAGTGATGTGTGTTTTTTCCAGGCAGAAACCTCTACAACCTAGTGTACAAGTTGCCATATGGAATCAAGGGTTGACATGGTGCTCCACTCTAGCTGGCCCCCACTGACCATATAAGGTGAGGCAGAAGGGAATCTTTGCTGTTTTAACCCACTGTTTGTTTTTGTAGCATAAACTCACATAACCTGACTGATACATAGGGTATAGCCCGATGTGTCTAACATGGTGGCCACAATATGTGATGCATAGTAAGTGCCTAAAATTGTCATGTTTTATGGTTATTATCACCATTTTATCTGATCTGAAGAATTAATAATGTATATCAAGTGGCTCAAATTTACTTATGCAATGAATTATTGAGTAAATTATCTGGCCTAAGCTTTGGTTGTATTCAACCATGCATGATCTCCCTCTCTCTGTGCAGGACTGATCAGTCAGTGTCTATCGGGCCCTGGGTTTGTGTTGTGAAGAATGTGCAAAATATCTTCTTTCTCAACTAACACAAATTGTCGTGATTAGTTTAGTTCAGGTAAAAAGCCATTGAGTGAGCCGGGGACTATGTGAGGTGACCACTAGAATCATCTTCTGGTGTTAAGGAAATCATACTTAGGAAGCCTGTGATGAGGTGCAATTTTTTTGGACTCAGAAGAATAAAGGGTCAAATGGTTGGTGTTTCCCCATGGTAATACCATGGAACTATTAACTATGGGTGTGGCTGTGCCCTGGAAGTCTGGGCTCGAGGTCTGAAGAGAGAGCACAGACTTGGAGAATGGCACCTGGGGTAAGTTTGGAGCATGAGCCACTGAAGAGGAGCTTGAGGTGGGAGGCTGACTGAGGTTAGGGATGAAGCGGGCAAGATAAACTTTCTTGATTTCCAAGTTTTAGGCCTTGTGGAAAGGAAGAAGAAAAAACTTGTAGAATACATATTTTTTAAACCTATTATCTTAATCACCTTTTATACTTTAGCTATAGGTTTTAGGATAGGGGGTATGAGGATATAGGAAAAATATATGATACAATGCTTTCCTTTACTGCCATTTTTTTTATCTCATTTGAAAGTCATGATAGTCCATTCCTTTCTAAAAGCTGATAAATTCTTTAAAAAAAAGTTTAAATTGCAGTTGATTACACTGACCTAGGAATCTCCTCATATCTAATTCTTGCATGAAAATGTAACTAGCAAGATGACTCCTGCTGGCTTATAATATGCTTATTAAAAAAAAAAGCCCACTTGTCAGACACAGAGCCTTGATGTGGATATTTGAACATTATGAAAATGAATTCACAAGCCAAGTCTGTCTGTCATATGTTTTTAATTTAAATGTTCTGATGGGTGATGAGACTCAGCATGAGGGCATCCAAAATTGTCTTGTGAAGTAAAAAAAAAAAATTCATGGAAGAAGGCTGGGAAAAGTTGACATTTAGTTCATAATCATGTGCCTATTTGGAATTTAAAGTTTTTGGTCAAGAAAGGTTTTGATTTTTCAAATTTCAAGTGTCAGTCTATTGATTTTTGTTTTTTTAATGACAGAGGTTATATATTTTACCACGGATCACCTGTGGAATGCTGGAGAGGTCAATTGAGTAATAACATAACATAACTTTTTCCAGAGCTTCTGGGACAAGTAATACTACAGATTTCATTTTATAAATAAATACAGAAAGCTACAGGTCATTCTAAGTGGGATATGGATGTTGTACTTCTCACGTAGCACAATGGATGTTGTACCTCTCACGTAGCACAATGCTCTGGCGACCTTCTGCTTGACACCTATGTTCCACTGTAGCTCCTGCATAGGGTCACCACACAGGCTCCATGCTCATGCCAGAGTTGCCCGGAGCTGTTAGGAGATCTCCAGCCAGAAGAGAGTTAACTCTGGCCCACCTGCCCCAGTTCAAGGCTTAGAGAAGCTCTGTGCTGCTGCCTTCCCAATTCCTGTAGTCCAACTGTACTGTCACCATGGCAGTGGCATCCTTTTTAAGACCATCAAGTAGGCATGCGAGAGAAGCAAATGATTTGTTGGAGGTGGTGAGCATGATAATGACGTAGGCTACTTGCAAATTAGGCAGTGCCAATGTGCAACACAGATTCAGGAATCAAATGTGAAGATGGGTTCTCACTGATTCTTTCACCTTATTTGGACCTTTCCCTGCCACTCTGAGTTTAGCCTTATTTTTAACTTTGATATAGGAAAGGGATTCCCACTGTTGGAAAGGAATCACTTGAAGTCCAAGTGGGTCCTTGGCTTTGCACAAGAAAGAATTCAGGAGCAAGCTGGCAGTGTAAAGTGGAAGCGGGTTTTATTCAAGAAGTACAGAAAATCTACTCCACAGACAGAGTAGAGGTGAGTTCTCCCTGCAGAAGAGAACTGGCCCCATGGTTCCTTTAGCCCCTCTATTTAAGCATCAGCTTAATTATAGGCTAAACAAGGGGAGGAATATTCATGCTATTTCTTGTTTTCCTGGAATTAGGGTGACACCTTCCTTTTGACTAAATATGATCAAACAAGAAATGTCATAGCGTCAGTTGCATGATGGGAGAGGGAGGTTTCCTTAGAAACTTTTATCTTAATTTTACGGTAATGAGGGTATAATGAAGCTGTAAGATCAAGAAGTGGTCTATTTTTCAGTCATCTTGATTCTTGCCAATTGTCCTGCCTCCATATCTTGTTTTGATCAGGGTAGCTCAAAACAAAGTTTTGAGACTTCCTGACTCAGTTAGGCAATGCCTGCACAATTAAGAGTGCATGAGGCAGTACCTAAAGCAATACCTGCTGGTTTCGTGTCTCAACTTCAAGCTTATGTTGAATCTGAAGAAGCCTTCTTTCCTTGATTACAGGCTTTCCTAAACATCTTCCATAACCTCTTTCCCTTCCCATTTTTTGTTTTGCCTCTCAATATATGTTTAAATGTCATTCAATGAGACGCATAGGCATTGAACAAAAGGTAGAATTAATTAAGTATAGTCTAGTTGGAATTATTAGATTTACATGTGTGAACCATTTAAGCAGTATGGCAATACTGAGAACTGTGAAGGGTCTAAGATTTTACCTTATTTGTAAACTTACAAGTAGGCCTGTCACAGTTTCGTGGATGCTGGCAGAAGACCAGCATCCCTAAAGACCCTAAAGTCAGAGAACAAAGACTTCATTACTTACAGAACAGCAAGCAACATGAACATTAGCATATTTAAATCAGTTCCCCTTGCCTCTAAGTCCCATAGAAGTCACACAGACAGTCCAGATGAATGCTTGCTTACTCTCTGGATTTTGTTACAGGATAGGAACACCATGCTTAGGAAACCTTATTTTTTTACAATAGACAGGAAGCATGCCTGCCCTTTGGTCTAGAAGGAGATCCTATCTCTGTCTTCGAGGGCTGTTTGTTGCACAAACATCCTCAAAAAGATAGTCCCGAACAAAAGGAAGTCAGTATTTCTGCTCATAAGATACATAGAAATGCGAAAGACCCATGGAAATTTTCTTCTAACAGGCAGCATCTCACAAGATGAGTCACATAGGCAGTACTTGATAGAGAAAATCAGATAAGGGGTTGATGAACTTGATCTTTAATACTAAACTCACACAACTTTAGTTACTTCAGAAAGATTTTACAGAGAAATTTAACATTAAGTCATCTTTGAAAGATGGGTTATATTTAGAGGAATGAAGAAGAGGGCAACATGTTTTTCTTTTGAGGAAAGTAGTATGAGTTTGTCAGAGTGGTAGTAGCCATTGGTTCTTGGTGTGCTCTTGGCCAAAGAATGACCAGACACACGAAACTGTCAAGTGCAGACTACTGGAAAAGTCACCAGCAGGGCCAATACCATGAGTAACCCCAGGCAGGAAGCAGTTTCACACGAGCAGATTTTTATTGCCGACCAAAACTTGTCTGTCTCTGCGAGTGGAGACAGACAGACCGACTCACTCTCTCTGACTGACTGACCCACCCTCTGAATTCTCCGATTGTTTCCTTTTATTAGCCCAGTCTTGGGGAGGGCATTCAGGAGGTGCAGGGATATAATCAGATGATCCATCTGCATGTATAAGCTCCCTCTCCAAAAGCCCACCTGGGGGGTTGAATCACAATGTAGATTTAACTAATGACATAATTACCCTTAGGTTACTCTAGGTCACTTTCTAAATTCTATCATGCCTGGGCTGGGGCATTCCCAGATTGACAAAGCATGCCCTTCTCTCCCAGGTATAGCATTGCTCTGGGTATGATTAAGGGTGGGGCAACACCAAAATGGAGTGCCCACCCTTATCCTTCTTCCCAGGTGGAGCAATTTCTCAAGACATCACCAAAGCAGGGCACCCTTGTCCCTAAAAGAGCCAAAGATCCTAACTATCTACTTAACAAGTTGGGAAGTATTCGAGGCTGCTATGTTACAAGGATGCATTGATTCGGCCTTTTCCCTTGTTAACCATCTGATCCATTCTGATGGGTCAGTGACCATGTTGTACTGATTGTTTAGAATTTTAAATAGTAGTAATCATGGCATTTGTGCAGTTTGGGAGTCATATAGTCTTACTGGTATTGGTTACTCTTCAATTAAGTTTACCAGATAAAGTACTGTATTTTTATTTGCTAACTCTGGCAACCCTATCTTCAATATAGTAAGGCGAAGTTTCTGTAGTGTAGAAACTCTAACCCAAACTGTGTTTATTCTTGCAGGTAAAGGGAAACCATTAAGGACACTTGGGCAAAGAGTTATATAAAAAGAATAGAATGATATTTTAGGAGAACCAAAATGGCAATGGTGTGCTGGGATAATATCATGAATCAGATCTTCTTGATTATCAAGACAATTCCTTTATCTTTGGCTTCAAATGGCAGTGGAGAAAATATATCCCTTCTTTAAGAGATAAGTGATTTAAGGTTGGCTTTCATGAAGACAGAATAAATTCCATGGGTATGGCACAAATAACATGTAGAAGAGCCGTGACTCAGAGCAAGAGTATGACATGAACGCACTGCAGTTGTTCTATATGGTCAGTGCTGAGTGGGCGCCCTCGTAACCCAGCTGAGCGGTGGAGAAGGACAGAGACAATTGACTCTGTCTTACTAGTCTCTGCTCCGAGTCAAAAGAACCAGAAGAAAGGAAGCTTTTACTAGAGAGGCCATAAGGATATATGATATCAGTGCATTACTTAATTTCTGCTAGGATGTGGGCAAAAAATTGGGATAGAGAGGATGGTCACACATTAGGATGTAGATTTGGATGGGCTTTCATTTACATAATAGTAGTGGGTTTGGTGCATGGGATGGATGAGGACAACCAGGATGCATAAAGCAATGGCTTGGCAATTGGGGAGGGGGAACCACTAACAGTGAGGGGTGGGAGGGTTGGGAGAGGAGTGTTGAGTCTAAACTAGTGGGAGGAATTTGCAAAACAATGTATGAGAAATACTGACTGAATGGGGAATGAAAAGGCAAGTAGGCGTAGCTTACCATTCTAAAAAGGAAGAGGTGGGTCTTCACTAAAATAAAATCTGGGCTCCAGCGAACACTCTACAGATGAAATTTAGGTTCTTTGTTGTGATCATCTGGAGAAAGTATTGATTCTTGTTGGTAAGTAAAAGATAAAACAAATATTATTAATAAGTCAATTTTGTTCTTTTCTGAATAAATCTGTTGATACATTAGATTTGGTTTATATTTCGTTTGGCGTAGAGAACAGGTGCAGTAAAATATACTAATGGCTCATGCTGGAGACATTCGAGCGTAACTTCTAAAAGTTATGAGCAGAGAAATAGGAAGGGAAACATATGAAAGGATGTTGTCCTGGAAGTTTTGGATGAAAACACTGAGAAAATTGATAGCATATTTCAAAGTGAGGTACAAAACCATGGTGCAAACATTTCAAAGGAGATACCTGTTCTAATTTTAAAGCAAGATTGAACTTTGATCATTACGTAGGACTGAATAATCTAATTACTGAGACTGTGCCATGAGAGTTGAATGAACCATAGAAATTTTTATTACCCAAGAAGTACCAGAAACATCAAGGGGCTTACCTTAATTTTCATCCAGATACCAGGAAAGATCTAGCCTACAGAGTGGACTTTATAAGATAGAGACAGAAATAATTTTTTTTACAATTATATTTTGGTATTCATTTTTAAACATAATGTTTACACAAAATTAATATGACAGGCTGAAATCTATGAAACAGAGTTGGAAGAGTTCTAGAACTTCGGTGGACAAAACATAAAGGATAGAAGTGAAATTTGTAGAGACAAGCTCATCTAAAAATATGATTTAAGTAGGTAAAAAGGAAATCAGGGATTTCCAAGCACCCTTTAATACTCTCTGCAACGGACTGAATGTTTGTATCCCCCCCAAATGACTATCCTAACTCCTAATGTGATGGTATTAGGAGGTGGGGCCTTTGGGAGGTAATTAGGTCATGAACGAAGAGCCCTCACAAATGGGATTAATGCCCTTATAAAAGAGAACCCTCCCGCCCCCCCACGGAGAGCTCCCTCACCCTCTTTCTGCCATTTCAGGGTACGATAAGAAGACAACAGTTTGTATCTTGGAAAAGGGCCCTCACCAGAACTTGACCATGCTGGCATCCTGATCTTGGACTTCCAACCTCTGGAACTGTGAGAAATAAATTCCTGTTGTTTATAAGCCACCCAGTGTATAGTACTTTGTTTTAGTTGCCCAAACTGACAGACATTCTTCAAAGGTATCAATAGGTGATGTGTATTAATAAAATTGATTATTTTGTATGATTTTATTGGAATTCAGGGTTCAAAATATGTTAGATTGAACTCGAGAATATGTGTTAATCAAAATGAGAAATATAACAATGCTATTGGCCAACATTTACTCCAGGCATTTTAAGGCAAAAACTTTCTTTTTCTCTATACATGCTACGTATTGAGGACCTCTACCAAATATAGGGCCTGGCAAATTCTTTAAAATAGTTCATCGAACACACTGGGAAATGTATTCTGATGATTTTATGTTCTTAAAAATGTTCTATATTTCTAACTTTTCTAAAATGCAAATGTATTACTTTTAAAATAAACATTAACAAATTCTGGGTTTCTTCTCTAGCATGAGGAACGAGGAGGCTCGCGGGGACGTGGGAACCTGGACGGACAGGGCAGCCGTCACTTTGAGGCAGTGACTGATCCCAAAGAGGCAAATCACTCTCTTTGCAGGGTCAGAGTCTTCTTTACCTGAAGAACTTTGTCTGGCACCTGGAGAAAGTGCAGGAAAAATTCTCTGGTTTGCGTTCCCTTTCTCCTGTGTGTCTTGACGGGTGGTGACAAATAAGACTGTGCTTTAGCCACGGGGAAAGAAGGAGAGGACCGGCGAGAGGAACAGCAAGCTGGGAAATCAGAAAACTAGGCTAAGTCACAGTGGTTTGCCCAGACAGGTTGCAAGCCAGCCACCCACCAAGTAACGCGCCAGCCGCTGTGGTGGAATCTTCAGAGTAGAACACCAGTGTCATGCCCAGAACACAGAGGCTTTTTCAGTCGGAGTCCAAACACAGAGCATCTGTCACTGAGTCACTCATAATGAATTCCGCCTTTAAATTAGCAGCTGTCCTAGGACACTTTGCTGGTGGGTGGGTTGGGGGCGAAGATACATTTAGAGTGTAATGGATTTGAGCTTGTCAGTGCTAGGGTGGCCGCAGTAGCCAAGGTTGTTCTCCTCTGAGGACTGCTCGGGTAGATAGCAGGGATAATGACCCATTTTTGACATCTTTAATATTTTCTTGACAAAGACTAGAGAGAGAGCTATTTTAGTTCAGGATCTGGACCATAAAAATTCTTCTAATTCCTTTTTCCTTTTCTCTTGCAGCTTGTATTCACACAATTTGAAGGAAATCTGATTCGCTTTACAAAATTTGTTGTCTATCCATTCTGCCAATTCCTGAAGTAATGGATACTTTTTTTTCCTTTTTCTGACATCACCATTTGATCCACCAGAGAGCAGAGACAGCGAAGCATCACTTAATTGCTCAGTCACAGAATGGGAGAATCCAGTGGCTGCAGTGAGAATAGGACAATTTTGCAAACCCTCCTCGTAGATAGAGGATGCTAATTCTTCCAGTCACCTTTTGCTTCTGACTGTTCCGCTTTCCCAACACAAATGATTTCCAGTGTTGTGTGTTTAGATATGATTTGCTGGATTAATATTTGCTGGCTTGAGTTTCATATATGGGTATATCCCATTTTATTTATTCTTTAGGACATTATTTGAAGCTTGAGTACAGTAGTACTTTATTGATCCAGCAACAAAAATAAAGAGCTGTTTTGTGAATTTTCCAGATGATAATTGTCACAGGCGCTAGCATATACTGAGCTTATTATGCACTGGCACTTTGCTAAATACAATTGTCGTCTGCAGCCTTTGAGACGGTGCCCGAAGAGTGTGAGCTGGATGTAGTGACTGTGAGATGATAAATGTTTGTTGTTTTCAGCCACTAAACTTTAGGGCAATTTTTTGCACAGCATTCAATAACTAATACAATTTAGATACATTATTTCATCCCTATAACAATCCAATGGAGAAGGTGTTCCTGCAATATTCGTGCGGGCTTCGGTGGCATTGCCTCACTCCCAGGGCCTCTGGTTCCCTCTCTGCCCCTCCCAAGACCACACTCCCAGTTGCTGGCAGTCCCTCAAGGAAACTCAGCCTTCTTCTCTCCACCCCATCCTGCTGCCCTCTTGGGAATCAGCTCTATTTTGCTATGGACTCTTCCTAGCCCTCAGGGATTCGGGAGAAAACACTTTCTCCCTCTTGTTGAGCTCTGAAACAACCACTCTCATCTTTATGATGACTCTAGTTTAAGGTGTTCCCTGGAGGTATCGCTGTGCTCCCAGGTATGTGACTTTTTTTATTTTCCTTCATCTTGAAATGCTTTTCTTGCTACCTGAGATAGATTGCATGATGTGTAAACAAAACAAAAATAGACAGAGTGAGGGCTGAGGGCCACTTTCTGGTGCTTGTGCTTTGAGGCCATTTTTTTCCCCGACATGGGTTCACAGCTTTGTTTTGAGTGACTATGGCTGCCAAAAGTTAATTTCTTCCTAAATTAGATCTCACTTTACTTTTTTCATTTCATTTCATATTATTTGCAAAAATGGACACATTCTCATTTTATTCCTGGATAACTTCAACAACCTTCTATCTATCCTTTCTGCCAACATCCCCTTCCTCTCCAATCCAGCCCTTCCTTGGCTACCTGACGAGCCTTTCTGAAGCCTTGCTTACCTCGTGGTGTAACCTGACCATGTCCAGCATGTCTTCATCAAACAATCTGAGAACTCTTTCTGCAATTAAATGTTGATTTTTTAAATAAACTAAAATTGAAAGTTTAGAGTGAGGAATTGGCTGATTAAAGATGGCTTTGTCTATTAAAAATTATCAAATAGGTTTATGATGACTCAATCACTAATCCTGATTTATATTAAATTACATCAAATGTGAAAATGGGTAGGAAAAAAATCTAGCATGATTTCTAATTGAATAGTAACCTCTAATATAATGAAAGTCATTTAAATGCAACATAGATACTTTTAATTAATATATTCTATTGCTTGAAGTACATTAGCAATGATGGAAGTAACACTGGTGGTGGTGATAGCAGGCAGCATGATACAATATCTGCAGTGGGAACAGATCATGACAGGCACCTTATACTCATTGTCTCTCAATCCTCAGAAAACCCTATGATACAGATACTAATATCATCCCCAATTTTATAGCCTTATTTTAATTTCATAAATTAGTTTACTCATTTTTTTTTCAAATCCTAAGTAACTATCAGTCCTGTTTTTGTCAGTCAATAAAAATTTCGTGTTTCTTGCTTTTTTCTTATAGGCATGTACAATACTGCAGTTTAGGGAAATGAAATATCTTCTATAATGAAATATTATATTTCTCTAAATCAAGATTTATTATAGCTGTTTGAAACTTCCACCTGGGGGAATTTTCTGTCATACAAGTCAAAGAACTTCTATTTGTTCTGCCTAGTTTAGCTTTTCTCTCTACTTTGTTGGATAAAATAAAAAGATGTGACAAAAGGGGACATTAATATCCACAAATGCATTTCCTCACAAGTAAAAATTCGTAGCTTTTATCATACCTTTGGCAAGGGGCTCCTTTTAGAAGGGTGTAGAAATTATAAATAATATTATTAATAATAGCTGGTGGCTGTAGTAATAGTATTCCCTTTGTCTTAGAACTTTTTAATGTACTTTTATTTTTGCAAGTGAATCAAGCTAGAAAAAGGTTTGTAATATCTCTCTTATACTCCTGGTTTAGAGATAGGTTAGGAGGAAAAATAAATGTTAAGTAATTTTCTTGCCTACTATGATGTACCTTAAAGAATCATCAAGCATTAGTCAAATTACAATGCTCTTCAAATTCCCATGTCTCTGTTATTTCCAAAATTCTTGTTTGATTTAGAGTAATGACCTCGGAAAGAAGATAATAAATAGCAAAAAGATAAATAGATCCCAACCAAAGGGATTAGTTTTGAGTATGTGATCAAATAAAAGCCAATCTTCCCAAATGTATCCTTAAAATACAAGTCCTTATGTATTTCTTATTGTAGGATTATGTGTTTGAAATAATTTACAGAGAACTCAACAATAATTTTGGTCAAATGTATGAAATATTTTATTTTCATTTTATTTCTTCACTATACACCATGATTCTGAAGCAAAAATATTTTAAAGGAATCAACAAATTCTGCACCAGTCAATACACTGTTGGTTCACTCACTTTCTATGTTTGGGTGCTATATGAAAGCAATGTGGAATAAGAATGGAATTTTTGAGACCCGCCAATTACATTTTTATAATAAAAAGTCAAGAACAAGGTGAACAACACCAGTTGTGAGAAATTGTATTATGTCTAATCAAAGGATGCATTCCAATGGATGAGAACAAAATAATAAAACAACAACTAGTTTAGGTGTCTTATGTCTTCTAGGGATATATGCCTTTAGTAGTCTCTTTACTTCAGTATGCATGTGTTCATTTGACCAATTATTTGGGATATTTGTGATTGCTTTTGAATAATCACTTTGTGTTAAGTTATTTAAGCTAAACTGAGGCAAGGTAGCAGATAAACAATTCTAATAAATCATAAACAATTTGTCAGTGATTCTAATTGTCCACTTTACTCTAATGCACTTAATGAATTTGATAAAGTTAGCAAATCTGAAAACTCCACACCCGTTTCCACAGTCTTTATGGCTTAGTCTTGTTAATAGTGTTCTCAGCTCAGAATCAATAGAATTTAGCTGCTTATTCTTCTAAATTGGCTTTCTTTTGCATATCTGTATTATCTGTTTTTATTTATACTCAGGTCCTTCTTGTAAACTTCCAGGCTTGGTACCTTAGCTCCAATTTGGATTCAACCCTCATCCTTCTTCCTCACCTAGAGCCAGTTTTATCAGTGCTTGCTTTATCATAAATCTTACATCCCTTTTTCCTTACTTTTACCTCGTTAGTTCAAAACATTATCAAACCAGTATATCCTCATCATTTTGCATAAAATTCTTTACAATTACTCCATAACAGGATAATATCCAGAATCTTTTTTTTTTTTAAATTTCAGCATATTACGGGGTTACAAATGTTTAGGTTATATATATTGTCTTTGACCCACCTGAGTCAGAGCTTCAAATGTGTCCATCCCCCATTAGGTGTGAATATTCCCATCCCCTCCTTCCCCCTCCTACCTGCCTGACATCCGATGAATGTTACTACTATGTGTGCACACAAGTGTTGATCAGTTAGTACCAAGGTGATGGTGAGTACATGTGGTGCTTGTTTTTCCTTTCTTGTGATACTTCACTTAGTAGAATGGGCTCCGTTAGCCTGGCACTCAAAATATTTCACAACATGAGCTAAAGCACAGGTTGTTCTATCTGATTTTCCTTTCTTTTTCTTTTCTTTTTTTTTTCGCATTGTACTCCAGTCAACTTTATCTTCTAGTTGTCTTAGAAAATGCAATTTTTGTTCTTGCCTCTAATTTTACTTCTGAGGTTCTTTTTGCTTCCATCCCTCACTGCCCCGCCCCGTCCCCATCTAAGGCCTCTTAACCTCCTCAGATCATTGCAGTTCATGGCAGTCTTTCCTGGATTTGAAGGCAGAGTGTTTGTTATTCTCAACTTCACTGTTATTCTGTGCTCTTCTTTAGGACAGAGCCAAATGTATATTTCTTATGTCACCCCTTTGAGTATATTTTAAAGCCCCCTTGGATATCATCTAGTTTATTTTTTAAAGTGCTCAAATGAAGCTACTTAGGAGAATCCAATATACTGAATTTTGTTATTTTGTTATGCTGTAATACAACCTCTATCTTTCTCAGACTCCACTTTGTTTAGGCTCTGAGATATGTGGATTACCACACTCAGAGGTTGTAAAGATTTTTGTTAAGGAAACATGTCAAGAGAGCCCGATTCCACAAACTTAGTAGTGCTTCTGTGGTCACCACAGAATGAATAGCAAGGATAATACTGCTTTGGATAAATTTGTATATGAGACAGATTAATCTACAATTAGCAAAGTTCAGAGGGTACAAAAGAACCAGATTTGGGAGAAATATCTATCATGAAAGCTAAATTAGTGAACTTATTTTGGAATTTATTTTTCACTAGTAAATAGGGGCATTACATTTTTTTTCCTAGACCTTTATCTATGGTTTCAAATGCTATGGATATTCTGGTACCTACTAATAAAAAAATAGTCTTTCAAAATGTTCCCATAAATTATCAAAATGTCCCAGAAATTTCAATATATCAGAACTTAAAAATATATCTCATAGATTACCTTCCACACATAGAAAATTATTTGACCACCTGTACATATTCTTGATATAGAAAATATAGTCATTGTCTATACTGGTTTGAAGGGTTCCTGATAGACCGGATAATCTGTTGATGAAAACAGGAATTTAAAAATACTTATGTTTTAAAATAGCTCTAAGTTCAAGTGGAACTGAAAACCTAGACCTAAAAGAAAGAAAAAATAGAAAATTGTTTTCAGTTCAGAAATTGTGTTGGGTAAGAATGTCTCAGTCCAATAAGTTTAGATTTTCATTAGTTATTGAATTGGGACAAATTTGAAACTGTAAATCCTGAAATAACTTACAGAAAATACAAATATTTTCTGAATCAGGAAAATACAAGGAATGGGATGTATAGTTTAAAACAAAGAGTTTCTGATGTTCCATAGGCTATAGATTTATTTTGGAATCTTTCCTCTGAATGGTGAAAGCGGTGGTAGGGAGGAGGTGTTACCACACAGGGTACTAGCAAAAAAATTCTTGGAAGACAAACTAATCTATGTTCCTGGCCTAGCCCTGCCACATAATAGATATATAGCCTTGGGAAAACTACCTAGCTTCTTAGTATATCTTCCCATTCCAATATTTCCTTCATACTGTGATAATGAGGATTAAGTGAAATGATATATGCAAATTACATAGCACTGTGCCTGGCACCTGGGCACTTAAAAAACTCCTTTCTCTTCCCTTCCTAATAACAAGAGGATCTAGTTATAAAACTATATTGTGGAAAATAATAATTTTATTATTTTTAAGGACTAGGTGTTTGGATTATTAGCAGAATAATAATATAATATATAAATGTATGACCTTTTGCTCCCTCAATGTCTTTCCAATAGAAATATAATGCAAGCTATATGTGCAATTCTTAATTTTCTAGTAGCTGTATTAAAAAAAGTAAAAAGAAGCAAGAGAAATTAGTTTTAATAATATATTCTATTTAACCTAATATTTCTATAATATCATTTCAACATCTAATTAATATGAAATATTATTAAGGAAATATTGTGCATTCTGGGTTTTTTTTTTTTTTGTACTAAGTCTATGGAAATTCTGAATGTATTTCTTGCTTATGGCACATTTCAATTCAGAATAGCCTCACTTCAAGTGCTCAGTAGCTGCTTGTGACTAGCGGATACTGTCTTGGCCTACACAGACCTAGATACATTTTGTGCAAGAAAAAGGGAAAAGGGTAGAACTCTGAAAGACTGTCAACTTACCCAAAAAGGCTTGTTTTAAACTGATAGGAGAGTATTCATACTGGCAGAAACTGAGACAGTGTTAACTGGATAAGGTATCCCTCAGGGTTTTTACTTTCAAGCAATAGAATCACATCTGGTTGAATTAATCAGATATGAGATTTTCAAAGGGTATTAGGCGGTTCACAATTTTTGGAACTGCTGGAAAACTGACCTTGGAGGCTACACAGTTAGAGACAAAGTCCAAATCATTCTGCAGAACTTGTCTATCAAGATAGCACTGCTGAGGATGAATATTGCCTCTGGAACCGTCCCAGTGATCAACACTGGGCAATAGAGATACTTCTAGAACCCCTTCTACTGTTACCACTTTAGGAAAATGGATGCAACTACTGCCTTAACTACCACTTAAGTGAATGGATTCTGAACACTCCTTGCTTCTTTGCTTTCCAGCTTCCAAGCCAAGGCTAGTGTGGGTGCATCTTATTGGAAGAATCTAGGTCATGTGACCTAGCTGCACAAAAAAACTGGAAAAAAATCCTAAAGTGGGCAGTAGGCACTGCTTGTCATCAAGATCCATAGAGTGGGTAATGCCTTACATATGGAGCCAGGTAAGGAGATAGTTAGAATCCAAAAGAAAGAGAAGGTCCACCTAACAAGCTTGTGTTTTCTAACTATCTTGTGGGATAGAATGGGGACACCTAAAGATTTAAAAATCTAAAAAAAAGTTAAAAATTAATCTAAAAATTGAGTTTATATATGAAACCTTTTCTCCTCAACATGACTATTATATCCATGAAATTGTGACTTTGTTTCACACCAAAAATATAACATAAGGGGATTTTGTAAAAGGTTGGGAAGTATGTTTAGTTGAATTTCATTTTTTTTTCTAGAAAAATGAAGTTCTAAAATAGCATTTAGAAACCAGAGAATATTACAAGAGCAAATACATAAGAGTGAACATTCCCATATTTGATATTTAAAATAATCTAAATACCAAGACAATTACATGTATAGGAATTTGAGTAGGCTAGCAAATAACACCCTTATTCTCTCTGCCTGAGTGTAGAACCATTTGCGAAATAGCTACATAAGTCAGGCAGATTGAAGAAGAGAATATCACTCCTTTCATTGCTGATTTGAAGAATGTGGCTTAAATGACAGGAGCAATGACGCTGCAATGCTTCCCTGATGGAGGCTCATCCAGTATCACTGCTTCCCACTCACTAGTTTGGGTGGCCAGGGAAGAAGACAAAGTCCTCAGTGTTTAAGAGACATAATAGAGAGTTCCATGTGATTTGGAAATATGATCTATTAAATAATAATATTTCCTCACCAAATAGTGGGTGAGTAGTGGTAGTGAGCAGTGAGGAAAGAGTAGAGCAAAAGCCTAGGAGCCTTACTCTACTTGAAACCTCTCCATAGCGAATCATGCAAAGCGAGGGGTAAACATTTCTCCTAACACACTCAGCTTTTTGTTCCTTTAAACCATTTGGCTTAATGATTGGCCTGTGGTTCCCCAGGAATGTGGTTATGGGTCCCACTTATCATGGCAATACTCTTACCTTCATGGTATCATTCTCTTAATTCCAACAGGCAGCTGTGCAACAGTGTAGGCTTTGGTCCAGAAGGCTCTAAAAGTGAGTGAGAATGGTACATTGTTTAAATTTGTTCCAGAATTTTGTCATACTCAATGCTTACAGTTCACTTTATTCTATTTTTCCTCTCACATTATATCTAGACACGTGGTCTATAGAGCTCACCAGAGGATATGCAATGAGATCATATGACAACATAACACTATTCCAATAACAAAATGCCACCAATATAGAGGTGCCCAAACTTGAATATATGTACTGTGCCATTATCAAATTATCAGGGCAAAATTAAAGTTCAAAGATTAAAATCACAAAGAAATTAAATTCCAGAATTCTTAAACTTCAAGACAATTAAAGTCCCAAATCAAATGCTCTTGTACGTCTGAGTTATAAATTCAAAAAATTAAATTTCAATTTTTCCCTCTATCACTTCTTATATAATAGGAATCTTTTTAAAAATGTGACCCTAAGGCCTGGTTGGTGGATATCTCTTTATACATCTGTTTAAGATCCAGAAAGATTGGCCTATAATACATTTCCCAACACAAACTCATGTGCCTCTTCCAGGAGAAAACCTGTGGTTTTCTGATATGATAAACAGCGAATGGAGGCTGGGCGCGGTAGCTCACGCCTATAATCTTAGCACTCTGGGAGGCTGAGGCGGGTGGATTGTTTGAGCTCAGAAGTTCGAGACCAGCCTGAGCAAGAGCGAGACCTCATCTCTACTAAAAATAGAAAGAAATTAGCTGGACAGCTAAAAATACGTAGAAAAAATTAGCTGGGCATGATGGCACATGCCTGCAGTCCCAGCTACTCGGGAGGCTGAGGAAGAAGGATCACTTGAGCCCAGGAGTTTGAGGTTGCTGTGAGCTAGGCTGACACCATGGCACTCACTCTAGCCTGGGCAACAGAGTAAGACTCTGTCTCAAAAAAAAAAACAAAAACAAAACAGCAAGTGGGATAAAACAACTCGCAGTCACTCCTATGAATGAGCCTTGTAAAAGGCATTGTTATATTTTTCTGAGGAACTGAAAATCTAAAATGAGAAGTCAGTCTCTCACCTGAAATATGGGAGGTTTCACCATTCTCAGGCAGAGTCTACATGCAGCCTTATGTTCCAGAACTTGCCTTGCATACCCGAGGATGCTTAGGCCATGCACAGTACAGCTGGTGCACCAAACACTAGCTGCCACATTAAAGTTCTGGCCTGAGCTTCTTTGGGCAATGGTTATGTTACAGGTAATATCACAAAAAATGGCATAAACCTAATAAAATTTTCCAGGCTCTGGGTATTTAGAGGATGTCTGTTAAGGCACTCTCCTTAAATATTAAGTATTGTTTTATACATCCTAATATCTACCAACGAATTTAAGGGATTATCCGACTCTTTCTCAATGCAGTGATCTCATCCCTTTGGATCAAATTCCCACGTGGCATCTTTTAAGAGCACCCCATTGCACCTCTGTGTAGATTCATATGCCTAAAGGAAACCAAAAACATTTCACCCCAAAATATTTCTTTGATATATTTTGAGATGGTGCCTTTTGGGGAGGAAATTTGCATCTGTAGAGAAGAATCTGCCAGGTTTTCTCTGACATCCCCTTTTCACCTGATCTAGGAAAGATTAATTAAATCACAAACTACATCTGTTCTAAGAATAGCTACCTGTAAGGGTTATCTACTTAACAAGCCCACCTTGCTGGCCATGCATTTCCTGTTCTTTCCCTCCCCTAAAGTGTCAAGCCCCCAATCTTCTTGTAACCTCAAGATGGTATAAAACAGTCAACCATCTGGCCCTTTCTTTCTTTGAGTTTTCATATTTTGTGTGACTCCCATGTATGCATGTACACATTAATATATTTTGTATGCATTTTCTATTAGTCTGCCTTTTCTCAACTGATTTTCAGCAAACCTTCAGAGGGCAAAGGAGTTTTCCCTTGGGCCCTGCATGCTCCAAGGCACTGTAAACCTCATGGAGTGCTTTGATGTAAGACACCTTCTGGACCATTTAAATGGTTGTTATGTTTTATGAAATTGCACATTCTTGCACCTTTATTTTGCAGTCTGAGAAATTTTCATTGGCACAGTTCAACATATAATCAAACAAATCTTTTTGAAAAACACTTTTCATAATATTTGCACGTTCTCTTTTTCCCTTTAGTAGTGGTAGAAGTCGAAACTCCGTAATATTAAAAACATTAATTTGGTGATAACAAAACTAATGAGCATTAAAGAAATCATCCCCCATTGACTTACAGTTCTCTCTTTCTAAAGACAGAAAGAAATGTCAGCTACAGTTTTCCTCATATATTTCATACAAAAACAGCTGCTGGAGGTTACATTTATGCACATACCATCAAGAAGTGTCCCCATCTCCAGAGAAGACCAAGTTGAAGGTCCTGAAGATTTGAATCTCTTCTCTGAACAGGTGTCAACCAATCTGGGGGCACATTTACAAATGGCATCCTGCTGTCAGCCCATGACACCTGGTTGTTTTTCTAATCTTCACGGGAAAAGTTCCATCCATTGGGATAATTGTAGCTTTTTAACACATCTCACTATAATTAGCGAACCTGCATGTCACTATTTTCTAGCATATTCCCTGATTGAATTGGAGACCATTTTAGTTCTCCCCATGACCCGTCAAGGATAAAGAATTTGTTTACTGTAAATTGTACACCACTCACTCCTATATGCCATCTGCCACACTTAACTGCACACTGTTACAATTTTTCTAATAATAGCTCTTCGAACTTTAGAAAAATAGTCAGAGGTGTTAATCATACATGATAGGGGAATATTTACCTCTCTCTACCAACCTTTTATTTCTTGGTGGGATTTTCATTTTAATGTAATAAGATGACATTGTACTTTTATCAAATAGTCCACAGCCAAGCAGGATTCAGAGATTCCCCTAAGCAGCGGTCATCTAACATAACTGGGAGAAGTGCACGTCTAAGGAAAGGTAGGAAGTTTCATACTTTAGATTTTTAACATGGCTCTTCTGGTCACGTCACACAGGTCAAATCTGTGCAGTTTACCTCTGCAGCTGTCATACCCCCTTCTTTACTGTTTTCTCCTTTTTCCTTCTTCTTTTATGGAAATTTTGGGTAATGAGGAAGTCTATCTGTCACATTCTTGTCTTATTTCTCACATTTTTCATTATCCTGAATGGCTCTTTCCTTAACTGCCATATTGGAAAGAGTAACTAAGAAAGTTACTTTAATGCATTATTAACCAATAGACCTTGAATGCTAATTTAATTGTTCTTTTAGGGTAAGGTCTTCCTTCTACAAAACGAATTGCTAAAATTTATCTACCAATGATTACATTGGATAGGCAGTAGATGGCTTCATGAGTTATAAGTGCTCAGAGCTCCTTATAGTGTAATAGCTGACCTCGAGTGAGGTATCTATTCTTGTGGAATCAGAACAATTAATTTTTCCTTATAAAAATACAATAAAACAATAACAACAATAAAACCATTAACTCACTACCCCTTAATAAAGTACTGCAGACCATTGCTCCTTGAGAGTTTTGTTTTTTCATTAGGATAATCTTAGAGGACTCTGCATGAAGGAGGAAAACCAGCTGGCTGGACTTGAAGGGCAGGTTGAATCCCTTTTTCAACATTTAATATTTATGTTCTCAAATATATCCCCAAACATTTGAGGATATCGATGTTACAACTTTATTTTGTTGTCTCTGAGTCATTGCACTGCCAGAGGCCTCATTTAAGTAACTGTGATGAAAGAGCATCATAGATAGTCTGTCCCGCAGAGGACAAGCTGTAGACTTTTCCTTTGAAATTTATCTTTTGTACTTTGATATTTTTGTTACCAAATATCCTCTGTGCTTCACAAGCTCGTGGGTAAAATGGGATTGCATTTGTATTTACGACCAAATTTCAATGGCTTTAAAACCTCATCCAGTTTACTAGCAAGGTTCCCCTTCCCAAATTTTTCTAAGACTCTCTGGGGATGCTTACACATAACCATGAGTCAGTTATTTTAGAAGAAATAGAAATTCAGACCTTTCGTATGGAGCCCAACGAAGCTGATGCCCAGAAAACTTTATCTGTCAGATGTGTTTAATCATGTCCCTCCACGTTCATTGGAACCCAATCTCTTTGTCTCTAAGAGCAGCTCAAGGCCCCCAGGAGAGTTACAGAGATATGGCTTATTTAAAATCTCTGTTCCTCCTGGTCCATATGCATCCTTTGCTGATCCTGTCACTATCGCCACTGGCCTTCCCACTTGCTTTGCCCAGCCACAAGTTTTCCTCTCAGTGAGGAGAACATTTCTTTCCTTGGTATGCATTATGACACTCAGAAAGAGAGATCCAGGGCAAAACTACTTGGGACCCAATTTTTATTAGTTATGATGGTTTAGCTCTCTGAATGCTGTTGTGGTCATTTCAGCCTGCTGCAACAAAGTACCATAGACTAGGTATTTATTTATCACACTTTCAGAGGCTAGAAGTCCAAGATATCAGGATGTCAGCATAGTTGAGTTCTGTTGAGGATCTTCTTCTAAGTTGCAGGCTGCCAGCTTCTTGTCTATCCTCATGTGATAGAAAGAGGGCTGGAGAGATTTCTTGGGTCACTTTTATAAGAGCACTAATCCCATTTTTACCCTCATGAGCTAATTACCTCCCAAGGGCCCCGCCTCCTAATATCATTACACTGAGGGTTAGAGCTTCAGCATATGAACTCTGGAGAAACACAGTCAGTCCATTGCAAATGCACATAAGAGAGAGTCATTTCTCCAGATACACTAACAATGCGAGACTGACTAAATAAGGATGGGTTTCAAAACTAACCAAAATGGGATCCAGAAGCAATGTCCTTATCTGGAACACAGGTCCAAATTCCTTTTTTCTTATGATAAATTTTCAGTCAGAAGCCCTCATTGTCCTTTATGTCAAAAAAGATGATTTTATATCTTGAATTTTAATGTTGATGGTGGTTTGGTAACTGGGGAGAAGAGTCATGGTCCCAATTCTTTATCTTCCATAAAGACTCATGTTCCCTATATAAGTTTGTGGCATAAACTATGCATGTCGACGGAGGAGTTTTTCCCACTTCTTCTTGAGCCAAGCCAAGCCACTGGGGGAAGGAATGGCATCTCATTTCTATCACCAATTACACCTAAAGCACAGACTTTTACTCAAGCAAAACTCCTTGTAAATTTTTATACTATCTCTGATAGAATGTTGCAGACACTGAGAATTGATGAATTCATTTGCTGAAGTACTCCAAATTAAATTTATGATATGAAGATGGAATGGCAATGTGAAAGTTGGGGTTGAGGTTGTTCTTGTCATGTGAAGAATTTATATGAACAATAGTTTTTCGTGTTTCTAAAACTTGGAACAATAGCATTAATCTAACTTAAAACATAAATTTAAGTGATAAAGAGATCTGAAAATTATGTGGTAAGTGTTCCCTGACCCCTTTTCCTTTTGACTTACCCATGTTCACATTATATTTTTATTCAGTTAACATCTATTTTAGTTAGTTAGGTTAGGTCTTAGATATACCTGGATGAGTTAGATATAATCCTTACTCTCAAGAAATTCATGGTCAGAAGAAACCAGATAGGTTAAACATACACACACAAGCACACACACATTTCACATTATCAAGAACTCTAATGGGTCTGAGATTTCACCCTGCTTGAATACTTAAGAAGCAAGCCTGCTATAGTTTCAGAGATCCTGGCAGAAGATATGAGATATTTGGGTCAGAGAAAAGGACTTCATTATTTGTGGCACAGCAGACAACATAAGCTTCACGTTCCCATGGGTTCCTTCCCCAACCTCACCAAGTTCCGTGGAAGTGATATAAAGTGGTCCAGATAGATGTGCACACACCTTGAGTTTGTATCCCAGTTGAGGAACCCCAAACTTAGGAAGCTCCCAGTATTATCAAGGAGTCTGCTAGCTAACTTGCCTAAGTTTCACCTTGGTGGGAGACATAATCTTCATTATCAAGATAGGTTAGGAAAAATATTCACCCTCTTTCCACCTCAGAAGGAGACACTATCTCTCTCTTCTAAGGTAGTTTATTATGCAAATATCCTTGGAAAAAAGATTGTTTGTAACAAAAGCTGTCAATGTCTTTACTTAAATGATCAAAAATGCAAGACACCCATGGAGAATGATACTGATAGCAAAAGAGTGTGATACCTTCTGTGGAAGAACTATGGATATACCGCAGAGGAAGGCACAACCACATCTGCTTTGAGGAGTCTAGGAATAAGGGACGATACATTTTAACTTGACGTGGAGAGAAGAAAACTCCAGACAAGGAAGCTTCAAAAGCATGGGAGCATCTACTGCTGCCCTAAGATGTGGAAAGCGCGAATCTCTCTGGCATTCAGCTATGATGACTTTTTGCAGGATGGGAGGGTGGCCCAATGCTTCTTTGGGCACTGTTACTTTGGAGGTAAAAATCAACTCCATGATACACCATCAAGGGATCTACTTCTCTTGGTAATCCTAAAAATTTATACTACTACAAGTTACCCTCACCTTAAAGCTTCCTTGATGCCTTCATGTGATTGGTTTAAGGGAATGCTTTCTCGCAGGCTTGGAGAACAGAAGAATAGCTGTTGGTTTTGACAGTTGACCCCTTACTTCTGTAGATAGTATGTTTATGACATGAGGACCTGGACCAAATAAATGGAATCACAGAGACAGAATTTTAGAGCTAAGAAGTTCCTAACTCATTAGTCTCTTCTTTTAAAATTTCCCTATTTACTTTCTCTCTCAAACATCATACTTGTTTACTATGTGTGTTCCATGCTGGATATGTAAAAATGAAGAACAAATGGCCTCTTTCTTTGAGTTGCTTATGCAATGGTAGGGATGAAGAGAAATGTTCAGTCAGTTACAACATACTAAATAAGTTATGAAACAGAGGAAACTATGAAGTGGTGTGGTTAGGAAATCTGATTCAGATAAGGGTACCATGAATAAATTTTCAGAAGAGATAATTGTTTTTTTTATTTCAGCATATTATGGAGGTACAGATGTTTAGATTGCATATGTTGCACTTGCCTCCCCACCCCCAAGTCCGAGTTTCAAGTGTGTCCATCCCTTGGATGGTGTTCATCGCACTCTTTGTGTATGCATGTATCCGTCCCCTCCTCCCCCTCCCCCCCGGCCTGCCATCCAATAGATGTTATTCTTATATTTGCAATTATGTGTTGATCTGTTAATACTGATTTGATGGTGAGTACATGTGGTGCTCGTTTTTCCATTCTTGGGATACTTCACTTAGTAGAATGCGTGCCAGCTCTATCCAGGAGAATACAAGAGGTGCTATATCACCACTGTTTCTTAAAGCTGAATAGTACTCCATGGTACACATATACTGCATTTTATTAATCCACTCATGTATTGATGAACACTTGGGTCGTTTCCACATTTTTGCAATTGTGAATTGTGCTGTTATAAACATTTGAGTGCAGGTGTCTTTTTTATAGAGTGTCATTTGTTCTTTTGGGTAGATGCCCAGTAATGGGATTGCTGGATCAAATGGTAATTCTACTTGTATCCAGAAGAGATAATTCTTGAATGGAGTCTTGAAAGATGAGTATGAGATCTCAGGAAAAAAGAATGGGTAGGGAGGAGGTGACGTGAGTCAGACCAATCAGGGGCTTTAAATGTCATGCTGAAGAGTCTCGGTTTTATCCCTATTGGCAACAAAGAACTTCTGAAGGATATTTATGAAGGAATTGATATACTCAGATTTACATTTTAGAATGATTACTTTGGAGAATAGATTGAAGGGAAAAACACTGGAGACATGGAGATCAATTAAGACATTGTTACAGTGACCTAAGCAGGACATCGATGAGACTCTGCCTCATATCATCAGTATACAGATTGAAAGAAGTGCCTGGATATCAACAGTGAAATCAACAGAATTGGTAAAAGATGGGGAAAAGTGGAAGTGAGCATGGATTCAAAGATGACTCTGAGATTGGGTTGGACAACTGAGCAGATAGGCTGCCCTCAAACAAGATCTGGAGGAAGAAAATTTGGTCACAGAGTTGAGAGTAATTCAGGTCTTGACATGCTGTGACTTAATCATCTCTGGATCATCCATGTGGAAAAAATATCTGGATTTGGACATATGAATATGGGATCTCAAGTCTTATTCAGCCCTTTCACTGCTATGTCAGTATTTATTCCAATTTTTCATTTCTTTCTGTGACCCTTTTAAAGTCATCATGCTTGCGCGGTGGACAGGATATTGCAAAGTATTTTGGGTTCTCTACTTCACTGAGCACATTTTCCTCATCGGAACACTCATACATCTAAAGGTAGTTCTTTCATGTACATCTTTGCTTCATATTGAATATGACTTGAAATTATCGTACGGTTCACACCATACTTTCATTTGAAAGTCATTTAATTCAATGATTCTGTGTCATGAAAATGTTTTTCAATAGATCTCCTTTACTTTTTCCCCCTCTCTGTTGGAAGTATTTTGATTGGCAAATGTGCATAGCATTCTCAGAACTCTATTCAGCTTGTCCAATACTTTCTGAATTTGTTATATCTGGAAATTGTAAATTCAGATGATGACCAAAAAAAAAAAAAGCATAAAACAAAAAACAAACCCAGCTTCATTCTTTGTTACTATTTGCTGCTTGCAGAATTTGTTTTCTACATTATTTTTATTCAGCATGAATTGTTTAAGAATAGGGCATATCAATAAAAGCATTTTACCCACTTGAAAAAACAGAATAATTTTTGCTTTTTATTTCTTATTCACCCTTTACTCCATGATGTACAATTCAACCTTTTAAGAATTGCACCTTAATGTTACTGGTAATTTAGGGTCTTTCATTCCTTGTATTATACTGACTGGTGAGTACTGTTTTATTTTTTAAATATTTTTCATCTTTTTTTAAGCAAAGTGACCAGAAGTAGACATAGAGAAATGATTTATTTCCATTAGAACAATGACACTAGATGCCTCAGGTTTGATTTTGAGTCAAATAAACAAGACATGTGTCACAGTTCATAGAGAGTCAGGACTGAAAGGGATCATTAAATCAAATTGCCTTGATTTACAGCAGAGAGATTTAGGGAATTTAAGCTTCCTCCTCAAGACCCCAGGATTAACTAATTTTTCTTAACTTATTTTATCATTTTATCTTGTGTTAACAAGCATATGTTTTATCAGTATGAAATATTCTTCTTCATTTATGTAATGGCTTTCATTTTAAATTCTTTTTGTTTGGTGTTAATATTGTTGCACCTGTTTTCATGGGAGAATTGACATTTTAATAATGGGAAGATCTCTTATCTAACAACATGCTATGCCTTTCCCTTTTTTCAAATTTAGTTTTATGTTGTTTAATATGATTTAAACTTTTATAATTTATATATGGCCTATATCTTTCTTATTTAATTTTTATTAAATGTTAATTATTAGATATTAACTTTTATTATTTAAAAACTGTTGTAAAAACATTTTCATTAATTATTAGATGTTAACTTTTATTATTTAAAAACTGTTGTAAAAACATTTTCATTTCTAGTTGCTATTTGTAGACTCAGGAAAGATTGATTTTTGTTTATATATCTACAATTTAGTAAATTATTTTGATTATTGAAGTGTTTTTACTTTTTAACTGAAATACCTCTGGATTTCTAGGTATGCAATCATACATATCATCATATGTAAGAGATAGCTGGATGTGGTATTTCACGCCTGTAATCCCAGCACTTTGGAAGGCCAAGGAAGGAGCCTTGCTTGAGGCCAGGAGTTTGAGACCAGCCTGGGCAACATATTGAGACTTCGTCTTTATAAAAAATAAAATTATTAGCCAGGCATGGTGGCACGTGCCTGTAGTCCCAGCTACTTGGGAGGGTGAGGCAGGAGGATCACTTGAGTCCAGCAGTTTGTGGTTGCAGTGAGCTATGGTAACACCACTGCACTCTAGCCCAGGTGACAGAGTGAGACTTTCTCCCGAAAAAAGAAGAAAAATGTAAGAGGAAGCTTTATGTGTTATATTTCTGTGTTCATAACAATTGATTTTCATGTCTTATTGAATTTTATAGACCCCTACAGAAAATAATGAATGATAATTTATTTTTTGGACATTCTTATACAATGCTTAATTTTACTTGATTCTATTATTTCATCATCTGGCTTTCGGTAAATAGTCTTAATTATATTTCAAATTTTCTTTCTATTCCTTTTATTAGGAGTCCTTGCTTGTTTTTTATCAAATACGTTTTAGTGTCTATTGTATTGATGAAATGGATTTTATTACTAGACTTGCTGATTTTGAAAAGTTCCTTGCATTTCCGGACTAATTCAACTTTACCTTCATGTATTGTTCTTGTGATATATGGCTATATTCTTTTTGCTAATATTTTATTTAAAGTATTTACTTCTATATCGTAAGTATGATAAATCTGTGTTTTTTATTTATTAATTCTTTTACAAAATTTAGCAACTTTTGGTTGTTAAAATATTCTAAGTTCAAAAATGAACTGGGAAGTTTTTCTATGGTATAGATCTAGAATGTTTTTTTTTAAGTTTAGAAGCATAAGAAACAACATACAGCGAAGTTGAAGGACATTTACCAAGAGCTCTGTATATTTACAATTATATTTTACCATTTACATTTTACCATAATTACGTAACTCTGGGAGTTACTTTAAATAGAGGTGTTTGCATCCTGTGGTCACAAGTTATTTTCAAAATCTGGATTCCACTCATCCCTTGCATGGGCTTTTCAGACACATCCCCTTCCTGAAGACATCTGTCCTGCCTAAGCACAGAATCACTTTCTCCCATTGTCAGACCATACTTGAACCATGCAATGCTGTCCTGAATCCTCAATTTCTCATTATCGATGGGGCTATTTCTATGAGTACATATACATACTCTAGGGCCTTCCTTTTGTCAAACAACTACAAAACAAGCACTATTTTGACCCTTCATCCCTTTCTGGCTACCATCCCATTTCTGCTGCTTGCCTCTATTTTCACACTTCCTTAATCTTAATCCCACTCCACCACTTCAGTGAAGCTGATCTTGAGAGTTACCAATGACCTCCATTTTTCCAAATTCCATGGAATGCTAAATGTTGGATTACTTCAGAGCTTGTTCTTGATATATCTTCTATCTATTTCACTCTCTCTGTAGGTGAGTTCATCTAGACCTATTTTTAAAGTACACCTTATATACTGATGGTTCTCAGATTTATTTATCTAACCTTGACCTCATCTCTGAGATCTCTGCTTATTAAACAAATATTTAACTAGCACTTTTATTTGGAAGTCTAATAAGCTTTCAAACTCTGCACATTCAAAATGGATCTCTGGATTTCCTTCCCAAATTTATTTCATTCTTAGTCTATCTCAGATTAATCATCTTCTTAGTGGCTCAAATAAAAAATCAGGGAATCGTTATTTTCCCCCTTTTTTTCATCTCCCATACCCAAACCACAAAGACCTAGTTTTAATTTCTCTATAAAATGTCTCAAAGCCATATACTTCTGTTGTTCTTTCGTCGTCACGATGTTCTTCTCAACAACTGCTATTTCTTACCCATAGTGCTACAATCACATCCTAATCGGCTCCTCCATAATTCCTCTTTACAAACCAGTCCTAGAGAACACAATTAGATCATGCCACTTTCATGCTCAGAACCTCCCATGGCTTCCCAGTGCACTTAGAATAAAGTCACATCTCTTGAGGATGCCCTAGCGGTCCCGAACTGCCGCTTACTTCTCAAACTTCACTGCTTATTGCTTTTCTCCAATTGTGTTCTTTTCTGACTCAGGACCTTTGTACTTGCTTTTCTTTCTGCCTGAAACTTTCTCATATGATTGTTCTTTTTATATTCTTCAGGTCTCAGTTTAAAAGTTATCCTTTCAGAGAATTTTTCATTGACAACCTTGTCCCTCCTTTTTAAATGTGAGTGGCACGTCCTGCTATCTGAAACAATCTTCCTTGATTATGTATTTACTTGCTTGAAAAAAAAAGATCTGTGTCCTCGGACTTGAGTAAAACTTCCTTGAGGTCAAGAACTTTGTCTTACACCTTGCTGTATCCCTAGCTCTAGAATGATATACAGTATTGGTCTTCAAAGTGAAGTACAAATACTCCAAGGGGGACATAAACATTGACAGTTTTAAGAGAAATCTACTTCTATCCAGCTTCCATTATGTTCTCTTTCCTAAAATTGATCTGCTTGAGAATCCATCATTTAGATTCTTCCCCAATTCCCCTTTAACAATAGTCTGTATACCACTTTAAAAAAAAAAAGCAAAGCCTATTTCCTGCTTATGTTAGCATAGTGCATTGCTCGAAGGTATCAAAACTTCTGGGGCACCAAAAATATGTCAACTGCAAATATTGATAGCCAAATTAAGAAAGAGAAACACTCTATTGTCTGGGTAACAAACAGTCTTCTAATTCGGGTGGTTTCCAATTGATTGCTTTCAATGTAAGGGAAGAATAATTGCAATTTTTTTTAAAAAAATGGTAGATGCATATACCTTTGCTTTTAGGCATATAACTCAGACATAATTAAAGGGATTGAGTGGCTTTGATGACAAACTCTTTATGTTCACCCCTACTCTTTGACTTTGGAACCATGCATTACTTTTATATTATTTTATAAACAAAACACAATCAATTGAAAAATCTCTAAAATTGAAAACAAGTGGAAACCAGTGGAGTTAAAAGTAGACCATGTTTGTGAGTAGTGTGCATCTGACTAACTTACTTAGCCAGTGACTGTTTGTATGAGGTCACTTGCTGGGTGTACATGGCAGCCCAGACATCTAGTTATGATAGGAAATGGGACTCAACTCCTAGAGTCTGAGGGTTGCATGTGTCAAAAACGTGGGCTAAGTAGAAGAGGGGAAGGAAGATTTGTAAATTTGGAAAGCAGAATTAAACAGGAACAATAAAAAAGGAAGTTTGTACAAAAAATAATTTCCGCAGACTCAGATATACAGAAATGCATACTTTATTCTGCCTTAATATCTGTCTTGAGCTCACTCTGCCTGAAAATAGGAAATTTCATCTGTCAGTCTCAGGTAAACTGATTAAAGTTCAGAGATATTTACATCATTTCTGGTATTTAGTGCATATTTTGAGATTCTGCTGCCCTTCTCTCATGTTATATTTATACTTCGAGGAGCTTGGATTTCATTATAGCACCTTGGGGTTGGAGTTTGAAGAAGAATATCTGGTTTGCACTGTACTCTGTCCTTCCTGGGCTGCTTGTTTTTTGGAAACTGGCATCTGTGCCACTGCCGTCTGCTGCTGATGTCTGCAGTCTCCCATGGTTTCTGACACTGTCTACACCACTTCTGCCAACAGTGTCTCTTTGACAAAACCATGGGACCCTTATACTTTCCTACCTTCTCTGAGTCATTGTTATGCTTGTCTTGGGTGACCAGAAAACACTAAATGGTCTCCTATTCCCCTCTGTGGCCATGGCCACCTGGGAAGCTGCCTCGGTTCTCTTCTTCTGGGCCCTTACCTGCCATCATTTCTTATTCTGGCTGCAGCACTATGTTGGTGCAAGAAAAAACTCAGGATACCTTGTGATAGAGAGAATCCATTAGTTATCAGTATTAGCCAGTCTCTGTGAGGCAAGGAAAAGTTTCCAAATGAAGTTGTTAGTGTCAGTTACAAGAAATTTAGACCAGGTGGACAAAAATCAGTTGCAAAGAAGGGTGGTTGAAGTTTCCAAAAGAAGACCGAAAGGTCTGGCATGCATTTCAAAAGCAGGAGGTATAGAATAGAAGCTGGACAGGGCAGAGGGTCTTAGAATGGCACCATTGGGATTTGAGTGTTGACACCATGGTAGCTGCATATTGTCCTCAGGCCTGATTTGAGCCCTCTTCTCCTTGGGGCAGGTGGGAAGGGGCTGGATGAAGTGGGATACTTCTCAGAGTACGGCTTCTAAGTGCTTATGGCTGGGAATTGCAGTTAAGGCAGAGAACTAGGGTCTGACAGGTATCAATGAGAATTTGAATTCCCTGAGCATACATGTGGTGCAAAATAGGTCCCTGAATGAACTCTTCCCTTACAGTTCATTCTTCTCCTTATCTGGGTCATTATTTTTCATACTAACTCGGAGCTCTGAGATGCTCACTGAGAGTTCAACCACACTAAGGACTTAACACATCTGTCCTAACTACTGGGTTGCATGATGTAATTTGAGGCCAGCAACCAAGAGGTAATTTTTTTTTAACCTGGTTGTAAAGGTTATACATAGGTATGTGTTGGGTGTGCACATTAGCAGGAAAAGCCAAATGTATCATCTTCGCCTGCTTTTTGACCCTCCCTTTCATCACCTGGCTCCCCAAATGCCTGTAAAGACTTCTCTGCCACTTCCCTCTCCAAGGCTTGCATGAGACAGGAGGAACGGAGATTTGGTACATCATATTGAAAAAGCTGTACACAATTCCCACCCCTTCCTTGGAGACAGAGTATAGATTTTCATTTATTGTACCAGTATCTCTTGTCTATATCCTCAAATAATACCTGGTTTACTTTTTATATGCTTGAGTTAAACATTCTATTGTTCACTTTCACATTCTGTAGTTTTTTTTTTTCACATGAGGTGAGTTGTCTGCTCTTAGAAAGACTGAGATTTTTTTTAAAAGACTTTGAGGGAAAAAATATAGGTGATTATGTTATATCAAGTGGTTGTTTTTTGTAGTAATTGAAATTAAATTTTGAATAATTTTATTTATTGACAATCTAAGTAGATTTTTGTGTCCTCTAAGTAGGGCCATGATTACTGAATACTTCATAAACATCTATGAACATGATTAAGCCCTTTGAGACAAATCGCAATCTTTGTGCTGCAGAGGAGAGGCTGCAGCAATATACTACATTCATTCCATCTTACTAAGATTACTTCCTCCTTCTCTCAACCCCTGTGTTTATGTGGCATGTCATCTTCTGGCTACTCTCCTTGCCACGCATAATCTGTGATATTTGATTCTAGGCACCATAAACCTCAGCCATTTTTCCTAATTTCTTTCACTATACAGGAATTATTCATTGTTCTCCTTCTTTCCTCTATTTAGGCATATGTCCCATGTCGCCCTAGGGGTAGTTGTAATGTGACAAGTTGTTACTGATGATCTTGGAAGTACGTTCCCTGCAAACCAGTAAGTAATGTAGTGATTATTTTGTTGTGTTTTTCTTAAGCTATAGCAATGCAATTTATCTTCAACATTTCTGTTTTTAAACATTTGTTAATAATTTACGTTTTACTGTTCCTTTTACACAAAATGCTATTTAATAATATTAAGTAATTACTTATGTACACATGCCAAGAATTTTTACAGGCTAGTAAAATAGCAGGGTATTTTAAGGATTTCTCTCTTGGTAGAGACATCCGTAGGGAAAAGAGTAATGAGATGTAAAAAGAAATTTAGTTAAAAATCTAATGATAGTCAACTGGGTTGGGTGGGTTACTGGCTTCATTGAAGAGATCTCAATCCAGTTAAAAATCCATCAGAAATTGCTTAGACAGTTCATCAGGAATATTAATTTTTTCTTAGTATGAGGTCGTCTGTTAGATTACAAACATAGTTTCTATCTCAGAGGAAATTTGGGACAGATTTCAGTGTACAATCCCTCCTTTGATCCAGATAATCTTCAAAGATCTGTCTCTGTCAAAAAGCAGGTTCTCAGCTGAGCACACTGGCTTGTGCCTGTAGCCCCAGCTAGTCCGGAGGCTGAGGTGGGAGAGTCCCTGGAGTTGAGAAGCTTCAGGTTGCAGTGAGCTATGATGGCGCCACTGCACTCCAGCCTGGGAGACACAGTGAGACCCTGTCTCTTAAAAAAAACAAAAGGAAAAAAAGAAGGGGGAAAAAAGCCAGTTTTCATTGCATATTTCTGCTAAGATCATTAATTGAATTTGTTCATCAGTCAGTAACTTTTATATTTTTTATAAATGGCAGAAATTACACATACACTTAATTTATGAAATGTGTATGGAGTCATGCTTACCACATCATCCACAATATTTTATTATATTTGGATATTTCTTTTTATGTGTTATAGGAATATCTCCAAACAAAATCCTGTGGCAACTCAGAATCAATATTAGCTGTTTTATATAGTCTGTGGACTAAAGCTCTTATTTTATATATGTTCTTTACAATGTGGCCTGTTTTATTTACCTAAGTCCAATCGAAGATGTTAATGCTTTTGCTGTTTGCATAACAAAACTGGAGTCATTTCCATGCTAAGAACAGAGAATTAATTTCTATTCAGAGATTTCAAAAAAATCCAGGGCTGCCCTGTTGTCCCAGAATTTCCTTTTCTCCCCTCCCCTCCACACCTTCTCTTCTCCTCTCCTTCTTCTCTTCATCTCCTTCTTCCTCAACTCTTTCTTCCCATCTTTCCTCTCCTAGATCCTCTTTCTACTTCCTTTTCCTTTTCTATTCCTTCCCTCCCTCCTTCCTTCCTGTTTTCCTTCCAATTGCTATTGTCTCCTTGTCTACTCTGAGGCAAGGGATCAAAGACCAAGTGATAGTTTTCCTCCACAATTATTGCCTTCCCCCAAAGTGTGAGCTATCCTTTTTTACCTCTGAGAACCCCAAATTCATCACCGCATCTGGCCTGCCAGGAGTGGTAATATATATTTATGACTACTCTACCTACCTCTACCATTTGGTCTGGTACCTACTCTACAACTGAGTTCCAGCCTTAGAGAAATGTGTTATTATTATATATTATTATATATATTATAGCAATATATTATTATAATGTATTTCTGAATGCTGGAACTCTGTTAGTTACAGAGTGTTATCAGACCAAATTCTGTGTTAAGTGCAGTTCTCACTCCTTTAGAGTGGGCTTGTCATACTTAATTAAATAAGCTTTCTTTCAAATGTAAGATTTCTGGCACAGTTATGATTATAAATTTGGTTTATCTAATTATTTTGAAACTAGACAAACAACCATATTACCATGAATAGTACAGAGAATCATTAAAGGCACTGTGCATAATATGTGAGCTATTTTCCAAGTAGTTTTGTAGTAAGGTCAATCAGCATATGTATTTTTATAGAATTATCATAAATATCATCAGTAGTTTGATTATTTACAGATATTTTTGTGGTGAGAATAAATGAACTTTATCCCAACATCCTTTAATGAAAACAGTTGGGATCTTTTTCTGAGCCCAACCCATTTTAAAAGTCCAAATTCCAAACATTAGAGGCATTATCCTTAAATTCTTTTGAGAATTCACTAGTTGCATTCACAGTTCTCTTATTAAGATGTCATAAACTCATGTGCTAGTTAAAACAACTTTTTTTGTGGATTCTGTTAGATTTTCTGCAGAGACAATAATATTAATATTATCTGTGAGTAGTGACAGTTTTACTACTTCTCTTCCAATCTGGATTTCTTTCATTTTTTTGTTCTTGTCTTATTGCTCTTGTACAATACTAAATTGACATGGTGAGGGTAGACATCCCTGTCTTGTCCCTGACCTTAAGGGGAAAACATT
>CAUYSK010058165.1:0-16812 GCA_963575035.1 Avahi laniger
TAACCCTGTCAACTATTTGCTCCCCAGCTTAAATTCACTTAAGTATAATACTGTTATGAAGTAAAACAGTGGTCCCAATTGGTACTAACTGATCAACACTAGGGTGATCACATGGCAGCAATACTGTCCAGGGATTAGAGGGATGGAGGGTAAACTCGCAACTAAAGGACATGGGGAGCACTGGGGGGGGAAGGGCATGTCTTTAACTCTCGCTTGGGTGAGGCAAAGACGTAAAGTGTAACCATAATGTTTGTACCCTCATAATACCCTGAAATAAAAAATAAAAAAAATTAATGCTTTATGTCCAAATATAAGTATAATAAATACAATGGATTATATATTTAAAAAAAAAGATAATTAAGGGAAGCAGGGACACAATCTTTTGCATATAAAAGCTTTGAAGTGTTCATTTAAAAAAAAAAACAACTGAATTTGATTACCACAGAGCCTACTTCTAAGCCCAGGAGGCAGGAGCCAGCTGAGAGATAGTCCCTGAATTCTTCCTAGAAAGGATTGAAATTGGAGGGAAGTTGGTGGGGATGGGGAGGAGACAGTGTGAAGGAAAGGCCCCCTTCCTTACCACCCTGACACTGCTTTGCAGCCTCTCATGTGCACTCAAGCTAGCAAGCACCTGCATGTGTACACACACACAGCCCTACCCAAATCTGAAAACATTCACTCTTTTTTCCATTCATAGTAGGTGTTTCTGTGTAAATATTAAGGCCCTTCTTTATACTTCTGCATCTCCCCAAGACCCATCAATTCTGGAAGCCCAGTGTTTCTGAACACCCCTACCTAAACAAACTCTGGATGGGTGTCTGCAGATGTTTGAAATGATCTCATCCTAGGACTGAAAGAGACCTCTAGTGGCCATCACCTCACTCCTCTCCTTGCTTGCAGACAGGTTCCGCCAAACTCAGCCCTAGCCAAGGTCCATCCAGCCTCTGCTACTCTTGGTAGCCAGTTCCAGCACCCAGAGGTTATTTTCCTGAATCTTATTAGCTGCAATATAATTTCATATATGCTGAGGCAAGGAAGAAAAATAAATTTCACTACAAGTAAACCGTAGTGATAAATACAGTTAACGACTACAAGCCCTCTTTTTAAAACGTAGTGAAATCAGGAGGTGTACTAGTTTGGAAACGATTTATAAATTGGCAGCTAGATACTCCATGTACTATGAATCTGTTACTTTTTTGTTTGCTCCAATTAATGTCTTTTGTTATCCACCCTCCCCTCCCCCATCAACACGGGAAGATGTTAGGAAAGGACAGAGTAGAGGACAGGAAACCCGGGTTCAACGCCTGACTTGGCCATTCTGTAACTTTCATCAACTCAGCAGTATCTGTGTGCACAGAATGAAGAGTCTGGACTGGTCGGTGTCTACGTTCTCACCCAGCTGCACGTTTCTATGAGTGAGATGTATACCCTGCTGTGACGAGGAGCTGAGACGCACTGCAATCATTGTGTTATGCCATCCCTGTCAGGAAGAAATGCCTTGGCCTCCTCATCTGGGCTGCCACTGCCACCACGGTTGTTCAGAGAACACAGGGAATTTTACAGTTGGCAGGCACCTCTGCTTAACTCATAGCTCCCAAGAGCTGGCTGTCAAGGGAGAGCTCAAAGTTACCGCCAGTCCCTTCTGAATTGCTAATATAGGATAGCTGCAGAGTCTATACTGGAGGTCCCCATACTACTGACCCCATCAGCCATGAACAGGGGTTGCTGCCACTTCACCGGTGCACCAGTCTCCCAAACCACATGGTCTTTCCTGGGCGCTAATGGCATTCAAGACAAAAACACTGCCCTGACAAATGGAGTTCAGCCCCTCCAGCCTCCCAGGCTGGGAGCACTAGTCAAATCCATTTCAAAAACCTCCTGCTTGCAAAGCAGCCTCAGGCCACTTGCACTAAAAAGCTTAGTGCTCTTGGCTTCTGGAGAGTGGTGCCCAGCCTCCGGCCCCCTAAGCAGCTTATATGTTGACCCATCAATGAATGCCACCACATCAGATAGCAGGAAGTAAATGGTCTAGGACAGAGTGTTGGAGGCAAGAAAGTTATGGGGTTGGGGACAGTGGGTACTGTTCTCCCCGCCATATTTCTTGGACTGGAGAGAAAGTGTCCACTTCCATATTTGCCAGCCCTTTGAATGGGTATGGCTTATATAAGCTGGGAGCCTGTCTTAGTCCATTTATGCTGCTATACAAATACCTGAGACTTGGTCATTTATTTCTCACAGTTCTGAAGGCTGGGAAGTCCAAGGTCAAGGCACCAGCATCTGGTGAGGGCTGCTTTCTGCTTGCAGCATGAGACCTTGTTGCTGCATCCTTCAAAGAAGAAAAACGCTGTCTTCGCATGATGGAAGAGATGGAAGGGAATAAATCTACTCCCTCAAACCCTTTAGTAAAGACTTAATCCTATCCATAAGAGTTCCACCCTTATAATTTAATCCCCTTCTAAAGGCTCCACCTCTTAATACTATCACATTGGTAAGTTTCAACATATGAATTCTGAGGGACACATAAGGACCATAGCAGGGACCAAAGAGCAAATTTCTATTTTGAAGTCATGGGAGACAATATAAAGATCAGAATAATCATGATAAGAAGATCAATGTGGTAGGAAAAAATAATGAATCATAGAAGTAAAGTAGAGAGTTTATATCCATAAAATGGAGGCCCATGACAAACTCCCCACTCTGAGAGCTTTGAAATCCTGTCTCCAACACTCTGTTCCAGCCGTCCTGTTTCTCAGCTCTTTGCCTTTACACATGACCTTGAATGTCCTTTCCTTCCTATTTAAGTATCATCTCCTCATTATGGATGGAGGAATCCATTCAGTATATATCTGTGTATGAATCAACTTGTGGAGGGCTTGAAGCCTTTCATGTACCCTCTCCCCTCAAGCGAAGCCAATTCTCTTTTTGTGCCATCACTGTATCATTACATACCCTTATGCTATAACTTGATACACCCTTTTGATTTCTGCTTATGGTTTGTCTTCCTTACTAGTCCATAGTTCATTGAGCACAGGGGCTGCATATTATTTCTCTCCCTTCCACTTAGCAAGCACACAGAAGCACTCATAGCTATTTATGGAATAAATGAATACATGAATGAATAAGTGAATGAATGAATGAATGAATGAGGAGTAAACACTCTGAACTTTTGCACAGATTCTCCCCCCTTAGCTGTAGTCACAGTCGTGTGTTTGTGATGTAGCTGCTTGCTAACACTGAGAGTCCAACATTTTACCCCATTTCTTCTTCCATCATGTATGATGGGGATCCTCTGGCATCCCTAGGAACAACTGCTCTCATTCTCAACAGTAGGACAATCTGGTTGCCTGGCCCTGAGCAGTTATATGACATGTTAAACTCCCATAATCATCCATCAAGACTGATTATGGGAGCTAGAAGAAGAAATACATCCATTACACCAGTGCCGAGTCTCAGTAACTGCCCTGTGGTTTGAATAACCAATTGCCATTACCCAACAACCCATGAAGATGAAGCATTTCCTCCTTCCATTCCTCCCTCCCATCCTCCCTTCATTCCTCCACCCCCAGTCAGATTTAATAAGATGGCTCATGATACTCCATCTCCCCATGCAACCTATGGAAATATCAAAATCAGGTGTCTCTTGTCCACTTGACATTCCCAGTCAAATAAGGAAAGTTCATGGGTAAGAGCAGGCTGGGAGCGTGGATCCTTGACTTGGCAACCTATACCCCTGTGTTCACCATGCTGTAGGTGTTCCTCTTCAGTAGGCCTCTCACAACTCAGGAAATAAACCTGCATCAGCCATTTCTCATAAACAAGAAAGAGACCAATTTCCAAGATGCCGCCTGATTTCCATACCCCTTTCTCCCTGCTTTCTGAAATACTACGTAATCTCTCCCCTGCAATATAATAAATATTTCACTTTCAAATCTCGATTCATTAAAGGAAGCCCAGGAGGGAGAAATAATAAGGTGTCGCTTTACAGCCCAAATAAAACAGTGAAAGATATATTCTATAATTTATACTTCCGACTTTAGGTTGAGATAATTCATATATCATTTTCAGTTAGGGACCCAAAATGGTGCTGTGTCAGCATTTTGGCTGAAAAATAACTTTTTGTATTATTTTATGCCTTTCAGTAACGTGCCCTGGTTATCATACATCAACACTAGGTTGAGTTCCAGTGTCTCGGCAGCTCCTCCTAAGTCATTCTCTTTCCTAAGCAATGTGACTTTCTCTCCTTAATACAGATAGAGCCCCTTGGCTGTACACACTTGCACATTCTCCCAGGCACAAAAGCAGAACTCCAACTGGAACCAGCCCGACTGAAGCCATTTCTCTTGCCATTATAAGTACAACTTCATTGCTCTTCACCTCAAGGATGAGAGAACTAAATTAGCCTCAGTGGAAAACATGCTGGATGTTTTCATGTGTGAAACTTACATGTGTGTAGCACTTTATAACCAGGGGTTTGGTGAGAAGTATAAACTTTGGGATGGGAAGAAAAACATGTATTCAAATCCCAACTCATCGTTTTATTAACTGGTGCCCTTGAACAAGTTAATCTCTCCAATCTTCTGTCTTCTTATCCATAAAATGGGAATGGTAATAATAATGGCTAGCTAAACAGATTTTAGAGAGTTTTAATCTAGATGGAAGTAATCATCAAATCATGATGAGCACTTATTGTGCACTTGCTGTATGCATGCAGGCACACCCACACAAGCACTTCAGGTGGATTATCTCATTAATTCTCATAGCAACCCCCTGTCAACTTGCTGCTGTTGTGCTCCTCATTTTACAGATGAGGAAACTAAAGCTTGAGAAGTAGAAACAATTTATTTAAGATTGTCAGGTATTTAGAAAATAATAATTTTACTCAGTTTCTGTTTATAAAGCATTTTCCTAACCATTTCATTTAGTCCTTATGAGAGTGTTAGAAGGAAAGCAAGGCAGGAAAATTACTATGAAAAAACAGGTTGACCTGCCCATATCACCACGTTTCTTCAGCCTCGTGGCCTTCCTCCTCCACTTCAGAGCCCCTTGGGTGAGGCTTTGGAGCATTTGAACTCCTTCAAGCCAAGCAGCTAATGTACACAACTACCTTTCTCTGTCAATCAGCCTTCCGCTCGGCAGACCCCCGGTTACTCCATTTGTCCTGGAAGGTGCCTTACTGGGACGAATCCTCTGTCCCACCCAACAATCTCCCCCTAAGCAAAGACAGCCCTTCTCTGTCTGGAGGAAAATGCTGAGGAACCTCAAGAACACTCCAGGCTGTGGGGCTCCAGCAATGGCAGAGGCACCAGGCAAACCCACTACCCTGTCAAAAATCTTTCGAGGGGCATTCATTCATCATCCTTTTCCAGGTTGTTAGGAGACCCGAAGAGTTAAAGCCGATGCAGACATATGCAAGTTGATGTTAGCCCCGGGGCCTGAGCCGAGAGCTCCTGATCTCACATTCCCTCCACTGTACTGTGAGCCTTCTCCATCCCAGCCCTCCAGCACGTGGTGTCTTCCACAACAGCCGCCAACACTCCTAGGAACCAACGTGCAGTAACAATAAAAGCAGTAAAATAACAACAATAATAACAAGGGATAAGGATTAAGAATTGGCTATGTGTCAGGGACTATGGTTGATACTCTATATACTAATTCATTTAATTCCTGCAATAACCCTATGAGGGAATAACAACTCTATTAGCCCCATTTTACAGTTGAAAAAAAAAATGAAGACTTAAAAAAGTAACTTCCCCTTGGTACAGCCACACCATGGAATATTATTTAGCAATAAAAAGAAATGAGCTATCAAGCTATGAAAAGACAATAAATGCATATTGCTAAGTAAAAGAAGCCAATCCAGAAAGGAGACATGCTGTGTGATTCTAACTATATGACATTCTGGAAAAAGCAAAACTATGGAAACAGTAAAAAAATCAATGATTGCCAGGAGTTTGGGGGGAGGGAGGGATGAACAGGCAGAGCACAGGGATGCTGAGGGCAGTGAACCTGCTCTGTATGGCACTGTAATGGTGGACACATATCACACATTTTTCCAAACCCATAAAATTTACCGCTCTAAGAATGAGCTTTGATGAAAACTATAGACTCTGGATGATAATGATGTGTCGGCACAGGTTCACCAGTTGTAACAGATGTACGACTGATATGGGATGTTGATAGTGGGGAAGGCTATGCATGCAGGGCTGGCGGGGAGGGGGCCGTACAGCGGGACTCTCTGTACTCTCCTCTCAATGTTGCTATGAACGTAAAACTGCCTGAAAAAATTAAGTCTATTTTAAAAATCCCCCCTGGAAATTAAAAAAGAAAGATGCAAAACAAGATCAAAGAAGTTAAATAAAAACCTTGTAATCTGTCAAAGAGAAAGGAAGGAAGGAAGAAAAGAAGGGGGAAAGAGGAAGGGAAAGAAACGAGCTATCAAGTCACCAAAAGACATGGAGGAAACGTAAATGCGCATTGCTAAGTGAAAGAAGGCGGTCTGAAAAGGCCACACACTGTATGATTCCAACTCTGTGACATTCTGAAAAAGGCAAAACTATAGAGACAGTAAAAGGATCAGCGGTTGCCATGGGCTGAGGGGAGGGAGGGATTGGTGGATGGGGCGCAGAGGATGTTTAAGGCGGTGAAACTCTTCTGTGTGATACTGTGATCGTGGATATAATACATGGCGTTATATATTTGTCAACCCCCACAGGATGTACAACACAATGAATAAAACCTAATATAAACCATGGACTTTAATTAACAATAGTGTATCAATATTGGTTCATCAATTGTAACACGGGTACCACACTAATACGAGATGATGAAATAGGGGGAACTATGTGGGGAGGCGTATATGGCAACTTTCTGTACTTGCTGCTCAATTTTTCTGTAAACTTAAAACTGCTCTAAAAAAATAAAGTCCATGATTTAAAAAAAAAAAAAGAAACAACAGCAAAATAACTTTCTACGCCCACTGGGTCAGTAAGTGGGCAGCCCAGATATAAACCTAGATTTTTCTGGCTCCAAAGTCCAATTTCTGAGATTTTAAGTCAAAAGATTCAACAATCTTTAATTTCAGCCCTCTGTCTGAGTTCCAGTTTTCTCATACCTAAAACAGCAATGAAAACAACTAATATCTCTCCTGAGGCCCTTGCTCAGAAAACGCCAACAAAATGATTTACTGTAAAAAATAGGAAAAATCATCGTAAATCGTAAAGTGCTGCATAAATTCAAAAAATTGATCTGAAATCCTACCTATTGGTCCGTAAAAGGCACACGGTTGTCTGGGAGCCCCTGTTGAGCTTCCCCGGGGGAAGGTGTGTGAAGAGGGTCACAATGACCCCCACTTCCCAGGACACTGGTCTCAACTGATTCGGGCTCAAACAGGAGGGTTCAGTCTCGCTTGAGGTGCTGCAGTCTCCTGGCAGCCGAGGACACAGAAGCTGTGGCTCTGAAAATCTCTTGGAGCACAAAAGAGAGAGAGAGGGAAAGAGAGAAAGAGAGAGAGGGGAGAGAGAGACAGAGAAGAGCAGCGACAGCAGCATCGGAACGCTCATTTATCATAAGAGCGATTTCCCTGTTAATAAAGTGACCTTGTGTAAACAGCTCAACTTCTCATAGCTCTCTCGTCATTAGGAGAGGGACACCCGTTGATCGATCGTGACCACACGGGCAGCTGAACCAGGGTGAACTGCCACCACCAGAAGAATTATATGTGACTGAGCCCAGCCTCTGGACCCCAGAGAGATGGGGCTGGGGGAAGGAGACACTTTGCACCGACTCCTGCACGGACAGAACAGTGGGTTTAATCTGAGGCAGTCGTGGGCCACAGATGGGGCTCCCCCAGACCCTTGACCCCAAGGCAGGTGTGCCCATTAGTTGGGAGTGGCCTCCCAAGGCTTGCTGCATCCTCGGACTATGCTCTGCCCAGCCTGGAAAGCATCTATAAAGGTGGCTCTTTGCCGACACCCCAGAAACAGAGGTCTAGGCAGGACCCTAATTTACTGGATCTATATTGTCAAAGCAGCCAATACATGGCCACTGAGCTCCAGCTTCTCTTGAGTTCTCCTGGGAACTTGACCTGACCCGACCATGCTCCAGCACATCAATATTCCTTGTTGAGGGGCCACCATTCCTGTAGCATTAAGTCACTGAGAAAAGGGGAAGCCGCATAGGCCCAGCTCCAACAGAGGGAAGACCAGAGTAGGTCTGGCTCCCCCTCAGGGAAACCGAGGAGAGGTACCTGGGAGACGGGACAGAGGTGGAAGCCCCTGCCAGTCTGGGCCACGAACTCGCTGTGTGAGGACACCTGGCCTCTGCTCTCTTAAGTGAGGGTTGAAGCGGTTGATCTCCAAGGCACCATCTAGGTCTAAGAGTTCTAGTTGTGCATGGGGCTTTTCTTAACTAAACATACAGATATTAAAGCAATTCTTTAAACTAATAAGGCTAGTGGCTGGAGTGGAAAATCACCTCATATTAATGCAGACCTCTACTCCCTTCCCCAGTTGTTTTTCTCTACACCCCAAAGCTCAGACATCATATGGCATTTGCCAATTTTTGAAATCTTACAAGAAGATCTTATTTTCTTCAAAGACAAAGGACATCTTTTAACCTCCTTTTCATGTTTTCTTAGGTCTGGAATCCTGAGAGAAGCCTCCGTGTTCCAGGAAAAAGAGGAGATTACAGGAGAGCATCACACCCGCCATCACCCCACTTTCCTCCTAGTAGAAGCTTCCAGCTCCCGGGCAGCGCACTAAGCCCTGGAATTAACCCTTATTATGTTGCATAGCAGCCAGCCACTAATGCACACAATGCAAGCAGAGGGCTTTTTGATGCACTGATACAATTTGGTGAGCATAGCGTATTTTTTTTCTTTTTTTTCAATAGAACGGCTCTTACCTTTTGTCCCATATCTTTAAGAGCCACTGCGCTCAGCTCAGCTATCATTGAATCTTCACTGAGGTGGTAGTTTAAAAAAGACTCAAGTTCTCCCCCCTCCCAGGAGTATCTGCATTTTAACAGGGAACTCTTAAAGGTTGAAAACCTTCAAAGGTCAAGGAATTAATTTCGGACATTAGGACAGAAATCCGGCTGGGGTGACCTGTCCAGAGAGTTCCTTCTCAATGCACTCCTCACACAGGCCTGGCCCACCAGGCCCACCCGTGGGACTTGGGAGAAACAGAGCCCGCCTTCCCACTCAATAAAGAAAGTGGCTAGCTGTGCACCGTTCTATAGTCCTCTCACATGACGGTGAGAAAGACCTGGGTTATACCTGAAGCACGTCCTGTCTAGGAAAAAGAGCATGTTCTAGAACAAGCGAGGAGCTTCCTCTCTTGAGAATCTGCAAGCCCATCTAGATGAAAGCGAGGGCACGCCTGGCTTCAGGAACCACCTCTCCAGAGGTATTTATTCATATACATACAAATAAAAGTTAATAGAGTGACTTGCTTCAACAAATAATAATTGAGACCCAACTCTTTAAGATACATTATACAGAAAGTCAGGTGGAGGCAAGGAGTAGAGAGGATAGTTTTGAAAGACAGAGAAGATACTATTATTGTTTTAGAGAACTTCAATCTAGGGGCCAAGACGACAACATAACACAGCACACTATAAGACCACACATTAAATATCTTATGAAGAAAGTGCTATGGGAGTGTGGAAAGGGGAGCAATTAATCTACAGGGGGTCTGGAGAGGCTTCAAAGAAACATTGGAACTGCCAAAGAAGGAGAGAAGGAAACGAGCAAGTCTGTTCAGAGACAGAAGGCAGTAAGCACAAAACACAGAGAGGCGGAAAGAGGATGGCACATTGGAGGACTACAGAAAAAATGCTTTGCCAAACTAGAGCAAGCTTCCTTAAGTGGGCTCCCTTCCAAGTTTCTGTCCTTTTTCCAGGCAGATACCTGTTTAGGAGCCATCGACATCCCCCAAGTTGGTGTTGTGTAGAAGGCTCACCAGGAAGAAGCCAGACTGCAATCGTGGGGCAGGGCTAGATTGAGGAAGGCTTTGAATGCTGTGCTGAAGGCGTCAGCTTCGTCTCAGACCACTGCTGTTACCAGGATGAAGGCAGCTCCCCTGTAACTTTTCCCACAGCCGTACTGCCGACAGCAGAGGGAATGAGTAAACGCATATCGTTAGCAGTCTTAGGAAGTCCCTGCTGCAAAACAATGAATGGATGTCCTGAAAGTCATAGTTTTGTTTTTAAAATGTTTGCCAATTTTTGCAATCACTTCTTACCGAGGAACACAAGGACTCGCCGTGATCACCCTGTCGTTTCTCACACCTGCAGCACATTGCCAGGTCCCTCCTGATGCACTTCTCCTCAATCCTGTTGAGCGGTGTGACACGAGGGCCGTGGAGTGCAGTGCCCAGGTGTGAGCGCTGGGGAGGAGGCGGTGGGAAGAACAGGCTGGCAGGGATGAGGCTGGGGGGCAGGAAGACCAGGAAGAAGTGACACTGGGGAAGGAAGAGACGACAGCAGTAGAAATCAAGAGAAGATGGTTGGCCTTGCTCACTGTTGGTCATTGAGTGGGAGAAGTAAAAGTCCCAGGGAACTTCGGTTTTCTTCCCACAGTGCTTACTGCAGTCCCTGTTGTCTCCTAACAAATGATCCCCAACTTAGCAGCATCAAGCACACATTTTATTAAGAATAAGATTCCATGAGTTAGGCACCTGGAAGGGCACAGCTCCATAATGTCTGGGCCTCAGCTGGGAAGACTCGAAGGCTGGAGCGACTCCTATGTCTGGTGGCTGATGCTGGCTGTCAACCTGAACCCCAGCTGAGCTGTGGACTGCAGCCACACGGCCTGGGCTGGTTGGGTTCATCACAGCACAGTAGTTGGGTTCTAAGAACAAGCAACCCGAGGGAACAAGGTGCATGACATTTTCTCTTCACTTCAAAAGTCACATAGCATCACTTCTGCTGTGCTCTGTTAATCAAAGCAGGCACAAAGATCTGCTCAGATTCAGGAGACTCCACCACTGGACGGGAGGAGCGACAAGGTCACATTGTAAGAAGAACATGTGAAATGGGACATTTTGTGTGGCCATCCCGGGAAAAAACCACTTGCCACAATGCTCTACTGCTGTGGTCCCCAAGACCCCCTCTCGTCCACAGACTGCTACCAGTTCGCAGCCTGTTAGGGACCAAGCCACAGAGCTCTGCCACACCCTTCCCTTCCCCCACCCACCCCACCGCACATCCCTGGAAAAATTGTCTTCCATGAAACTTAGGAAAGGGGGTGTCCCCCTAGCACACAGCAGGAAGTGAGCAGCAGAGACCAAGCAAAGCTTCATCGGTATTTACAGCTGCTTCCCATCACTCACATCACTGCCTGAGATCGGCCTCCCTTCCTGTCCCTCACACCCCACCCTTCCTCCCCCATCCATGGAAAAATTGTCTTCCATGAAACCGATCCCTGATGCCAAACAGGTTGGGGACACCTGCTCTACCGGGAAACTCCTTTGTCAATTTTCACATATAAAAGCCTATCTTGCAAGTACGAGCTACTGAGAAAGCATTCTTTCTGGTTTCACCTTTGCCTTCTTTCACAACATCTAGCATCGTATCTTGTACTCAGAAGGGTTTAGTAAGAATTTGTGGGATGAATGGATAAACAAATGAATGAATAAATGAATAAGAAATGGATTGCTGAGAAGTCTCCGTGGTACCTGACACCGACACCTGCCTGGTGAAACTGGAGCTCATTGAAGGAAGGGACCACTTAAGGGAAGTTGGCTTTATTGCTCTCACATTCCTCCTGTATGTTCTCAGCTAATCCAGCAATCCATTATTTATGTGTAGCCTAATTAAGGTTGTGAGTGGCTTGATCCCTGTTTACTTAAGTCTATCCCGGAAGATTGCCAAGATGAAGTAAAATTACCTCCAGGCAGGCAAACCTCGCAGGGGCCAGGCTAGAAGAGAGGAGCAGAGAGACTGGCCCTGGTCTTCTGGGAGAGGCTGCACCGCAGAAAATCTCATCTCCCTTCCCCACAATCCCACACCCCACATGCCCCTGCCGTATCCCCCACCCAGGGCACAGTGGACCACACCTGTGCATAGGCATCCATAAATACATTGACATGCACATGGGCTACCTCCAGGCCGATGCATTCTCACACAAGTGTTACCGCTCCTGTGGCTGTTGCTGCCAATTCCTGTACACTTAATAAACATTCAGATAATCTGGACCAAACAAAACTCAGTGAAGTCTGAAACTAACTAATCGAAAACGATTAGCTCCTCTCAGCCTCTGAATCCACCCCTTTTTCCTGTAAAACCAAAGGCCAGTTCTTTTTGGATGCTGGCCTTGAACACTTAATGAAGAGAGAGGAGAATTGGCTCTAGTGGCCAGGATAGGTTAGGATTTTTGAATAATTGGTAGCAAATCAGAAAACCTTTCCCCGAAAAGGGCCATTTATATTTTTTACCTTTACCCCTGAGCCTGTTCTTTGAAGAGGAATTAACTCATCAGCATCCAAGTTTGCGGGACCCCTTGTTCATGGGGAAACATTTGCATTTGCTCATGCTCACATCCTAGAGAATGTAGGGGACCTCAGGGTCTCAGAGATAGAAGAGAATCCTTGGCCATCGCTCTTCATCCTCCAACTGTGACAAAAGAAATGCCTTTGGCAATTGGTTGTCTAGAGTTGAGGCCTGCGGGGGACAGTGTTGGAGACAGAGTTCTGTATCAGGAGAAAGCAAATGCCGGGAAAAGAACAAGCTATCTCAATACTGAGGAAGTGTAGCCACATCTGTAACACATTCATTTATTTACTTATTTAACAGCACTTATTGGCACTATCCCTAGACCAGTAACTTCGCTAATCTCTCTCCGCTGGTTACTCACAGTTCAGTAGGTAACATAAATAAACGGAGGAGTTGATTACTGCATGATAATGCTACAATGGAGTTATGCACGGGGGACTATGGGGATGCTGGTGGGGGCTTTTCAGCCAGTTCTAGGGTTGGAAGCAGGCTTCTTGGGGGTTGGTGAGGGCTAAGTTGATTGTGGTGGGTGGAGGGCTTAGTGGGGAGAGAGGAGACAGCCACGGATAGAGAATGGGTAGGGGATAATGGTGGTACATTAGAATATCTAGAGAAGTAACTGTATGAACAAATCCGTTAAAACAGCAGTAGAAGAAGCAGTAGTAATGGTTCTACTACCAAATATATCTGGCATAATATCAAGAGCTTTGTATGGATTATTGCATTTAATTCTAACAACAAATACAAATTCTCCCCATTATATACAAAATGGAACTAAGTCACATTGAGATTAAAGAATTTTTCCAAAGTTACAGGAGATGAAGTTGGAATTTAAACCCAGGAAGAGAGTCAGGCTCCAGCCTTCACACTCTCAGTCTCTGCACTCTCCTACCAGCCCCAATAAGGCAGATTTTGTTCTTTATCCTGTAAGCACTTATAGGCATTGAAGAGTTTTAAGCAGCAAAGAGACGTAGATTTGTGCTTTAAAGGCCAGTCTGGCTGCAGAGTGGAAAGGGATTGGAGAGTGGTAACACTAAGGTGACTAATTAGGTGACTAATTAGAAGGGTTGCACGTTCCAGGTGAGAAAATATGAGTGCCTAAGTGGGGTGGGGGGGTACGGGGAGGGAGAAGATCAGAAAAAGGGTCAAATTTGGGAATGTTTGAGATAAAAATTTGGAACAGTATCAGTCACTGTTTGGAAGTGAGGTACGGCTCAGAGGGAATCTAGGATGATACCCGGATTTATGGACTGAGTAGTTAGAAATGCTCTTAACCATCTAGAAAATACTGGAGACAGAGTAGGCCTGGGAGTCAGAAGGTAAAGGAAGACATGAACAGAAAGGGACCCCCTTCAAGCTTCGGGCCTGTTGACTTTGAAGAGCTGTGGGACATCCACGGGGAGATGAGCAGAAGTCATCTGGATGGAGGCAGCAGAAGGTAAGCGATTAGAGCTGGAGATATTACCCACGTGTAGTTGGTAGCTAGAGCCAAGGGAGGGGATGAGATTGCCAGGGAAGGCAGGGTGTGTCGGAAGAGTCGGAGGCCTCGAGAACACTACCGAATACATCTGGTAGTGGTATTCACAGCTCAGTAGGTAATATAAATAAACTAAGCAGTTGATTACTGAATGACGATGTTCTTAAGGGCAGGGAGAAAAGAGAAGTTGGAAAGTTCTCCAAGAAAAAAAAAATCTCTAAGAGGTGGGAAGAGAATTCAGAAAACAAATGGAGCCATAAGGGAGACTTTCAAGGAGAGAGTGGTGATTACATCTGATGATACAGAGAAGTCCAAAAAAAGAAGGACTGAAAAATGTTTAATTAATGGGTTTAATTAATATGTAGCCCCTCAGTGGCCAGAACCATTCAGCGAGGTAGTGGGGTTGGGGAAGGCAGAGGAAAGAAGCCAGTGAACAGAGTGAATGAGAGGTATGAACACAGGCGTAGCAGGATAATCTGCCAAGCAACGCGTTTAGGTGGGAAAAGGAAATACAAGGGACCCGGGATCAAGGGAGAGTCCTTGGGATTGGAGAAACCTGAGCCTCTTTAAAAGATGAGAGAAAGGACAAGTGGAAGCAAGTTGGCAACGCAGGCAAGAGGGAGGATGACCAGGGCAGAGGCCCCAGGCTGAGGAAGGGATGGACTCGGAGCAGGGTAGGATGGCCTTGAGCAGGAAGAAGGACGCTCCCTCTGTCCCTGGGAATGCACTGGGGACGAGGTGCGTGAGTCCCCATGAGGAGGACACCAAGCAGACGAGGTTCTATCACCTCACTTTTCTATTTTTTTTAAATGAAGCGATGGATGAAAACATCTGCTCAGATAGTGAAGGAAGAAGATGGGAAGGAAGCTTGAGAAGAGAGAAAGGGGGGAAAGGTGGGAGGGAGAAGGACTGGGGGAGCCGCCCATTCACACCATGATCGGCCAGCTGTGCTGCAGAGCTGGAGTTGCCACTTAGTTATGGGGCTGCCCCTTGGAATCCTCAACAATGTGGGCATAGAGGCAAAGACAGCAGATCCGTTGTGGGAGTTTGCCAGCAGAATGGAATGTAAGATAGAGTCAATGGGATACGTCAACCCCAAGGTCACCGGCATTGTGCACGTTATAGGAGATGATGCATGTGAGGCACCCAGCACGGCGACTGGCGCACAGTCAGCCCTCAACACACAGTAGGTATTGTTAGTAGCAACTAGTTGGTGGTCTCCAAGGTCATTCCCTACATTAAATTATAAAATCTAAATTCTCCTTCTACTCTACTGTTCTCGTCTACTAAAGAAAGAAAAAGAAGGCACAGGTTAACATCTTAACAGAGAGTTTAAGATTAAACACAAAGAATTTTTCAACGGTAAGGGCTGTAAAATGCCCATAAAGTCTATTAAGAAGATCATAGAACCCTGGATGAAATTAGGATCCAGACAGATTCCTGTGCCTGGAATAGATTTGCTGTAGCCTTTCTTTGAAGCAGGGAATAACTCCCAATCATCAGGGTGGGTCTTTTTTTTTTCCAAATACAAAAAAGTGATGACATTAAATTCAGTCTACTGGAAATGGCTCCCTAGAGTTACTAGGATGGGACTAGTTCCAAGGCAGGAGATCAATTATTATCGTAATATCTACCCTGTGCATGGAGGGACATATTTAGGTTCCCCAGTTTGGCCCCAGCCCCTCCCCTGTGTATAAGGAACTGAAGTCTGGGGAAGAAAAAGCCTTGGCCGGCTCTTTGGTGGCAAACCTGGCTGACAAGCCAGGTCTTCCAACTTACAGCCCAAGTTCTGTGCAGCACACTACGTTGCCATCTCCAAAACACTTATAAACAATGCAAACATCACATCAATGACTACTAACGACTTAAAACTTGTAGCAAAGACCAAGAAGCAGCAGATTTATGAATCAAGCCTCTGTTTTCAAGTCTGGACACGGGGGAATCATCATTTAGCATAAATAAACCAAGGCATAACCTAAAGTAATCCCGGGCAGCAACAAAGTGCTCAGGGAGGCTGAGTTCCTGCTGGGAAATACTAAGTGTGCAGTTTAAGCCCATTTGAAGCATGTAAAGGCCTAAGGGCCTACACATGGGCACTGGCAGCTTTAAGGAGAGGCTATTTTAGTTGGAACAACTTTTTTTGGCACCTAATGCGTATCCAGCACCCAGGGTGGTAGGCCCAATTATAGAATTAACATTGCTCATATCTGCTTAGCCAAATACAAAGCAACTACTCTATAAAAGGGCTCAGCATCCAAAATTAAACAGAGGAGGGAAAGCCCGCTAATTGCTCTCATTTTTTTTGCCCAGCAGCGTGGTGCCAGTCTCAGAATCTCCTAAGCAGATGGAAGGAAGGTAGGTGCAGAGAAGGAAGAGGGAAATAACTTCACTTGATCAAATTCCTCCTCCCACTCTCATATCTTCTCCTCTCTCTTTCTCTTTCTCTCTCTTCTTCTGGCTCCTTTTGTTCAGTCTGTTAATGCTTCAAGTCTTTCTACCATGACTCCCTCCTCTGAGCCCAGTCTACAAGTAGGGTCAGCATCAGAGTCAGAAAGATCTGAGTTTGAATTATTCCTTCATTAGTACAAGCTTTGTGATCTTGGACAAGTTACTTAACCTCTCTGAGTCACACTTTGCTCATCTGAAAATAAGAGCAAATACTCTAATATTTACCGTTTAGTGTCATTCTGAAAAATAAATGAAAATTATGAAAGGCATTAGCATGCCATATCTTGCCCAGAATATGTATGAACTCTGATGACAGCTGGAGTCAGCCTGTCCTCTGAGATTCAAATGAAATTGGCCTGCACCGCAACCCCACATGTAGAAGAAAACCCCATCTG
>CAUYSK010058168.1:0-13158 GCA_963575035.1 Avahi laniger
TATTTCCTTAGTTGTTCGTTTTGTGTAAAAAGTTTTTGTGAGGCAGGAGGAATTCTTTAGTGCAGGACTTAGAGGTTGAAGTGAGCTGTGATTGCACCGCTGCACCCCAGCTTGGGTGACAGAGAGGGACCCTGTCTCAAAAAAAAAAAAAAAGTTTTTTGTATACATATTTTCAATCTGAATCCTATTCATCTTTTTAGGCCCAGCTACCAAAGTGTCCATATGAAGCTCCCCTAATGCATATAGACACTACTTTTCTTTTCTGCTCTGTCCATTGAACATTTATTATTGCTTAAAAAAGCATTTACTAGAATATACCTTGAAATATAGGTATTTCCATAAATGTCTTTCTTCCAATATAGTTAAGAACTTTAAGGATAACACCTTGGAAATTGTACCATAAATATTTCTGAAAGGAAGGCAAAGAAAACCCAAAAGCTATCACTCAAACATGCTTTAAAAGCATTTACAACTATCTGCGGCACATAGTGAGCATTGGATAAATTTTAGCCATTTTATTATATGGTAATTAAAAACAATTTAGACACATGTTGAGAAACAAATAACCCTATAATTCTATTTCCTTAAAAGCTTTTAATTCAAAGCTCTGTATGTAAGAGGAAATAATAAGATTCAGCTAGTTATGTACTTCTGTTTTATTGAAATCACTGTCTAGAGATGAGGTGGAAATGCTCAAATGACAAGGTTCCATAATTTTCATTTTTTCAAGTTTATCACCAGTTTGTGAATAGAAGAAATTTTTTTTTTTCACCAAAGTGATGACATTCCACATTTATGTCTGTTTATTTCCCTCGTTTCTAAGTGATCCTTAAAGCAGTGCCACACTTCTTACATGTTCTTCTATATCAAGCATAAAGGGGAAAGGGCCTATGTACCCTGGAAAGAGGAGATGCAGCAGAACTTCCACCTTCCACCAATAGACAGTTTGAGTCATTAGACACCAAGCAAAAGAAATATCCTGGATTAATTCTTTGAAGGCTAATTTCATTGCCCCTGTTGAATTGTATTACCAGAATTGTATAACCACTATTTTCTTTTCCTGAAATACACCAAGTATTTGCAAATGCAGAAGTAGGTGATGGATGCACCATATTTTAGTGTTTTACAAATAGCACATTTTCTAAGCTTTTGAGATAATATTTTTGAATTATGTTTGGAAAAATTTGAATAAAATCTCATTGAAGTAAAAAAATTATTTTTCCAGATCAAAATGAAACAAACTGGATTTTTTTTTTTTTTTTTTTTTTTGAGACAAAGTCTCACACTCTTTCCTGGGCTAGAGTGCTGTGGCGTCAGCCTAGCTCACAGCAACCTCAAACTCCTGGGCTCAAGCGATCCTACTGCCTCAGCCTCCCAAGTAGCTGGGACTACAGACATGCGCCACCATGCCTGGCTAATTTTTTCTATATATTTTTAGTTGTCCAATTATTTCTTTCTGATTTTAGTAGAGATGGGGTCTCACTCTTGCTCAGGCTGGTTTCGAACTCCTGAGCTCAAACAATCCGCCCACTTCGGCCTCCCAGAGAGCTGGGATTACAGGCGTGAGCCACCGCGCCCAGCCCAAACTGGATATTTTTTATGAGTGCTTCCTCAACTCAATTTAAATTTTTCTTATGACATGCACTCCACTTCATGAATGTAACACTATTCCAAGTGGTTGTTACACGCAGTGATTATTTGACATAAATGTTCTTAATGTTATTACAGACAACAGTATTGATAAATGTCATGAGACCATAACACCATTGCATCAAACATATTAGGTTAGAAGACTATTTATTACATCTAAGAATGTGCAGTTTAATTCTTTGACTATCTTTAATTGGCTTCAGACTGCTCCCTTGGAGAATCTTTAATAGAGATTACTCAGGAGAGGAAACAGAAGGAAATAGGGAGTGTGTTGGGCACAGGTGAAAATGCAGTACTAGGGAACTCCTTGTGTACTATTCTCAGGGTTCTATGGGTAAAGATTCTAAGTGGCTAAAAGCCATTCCCTGAAATGTTCTCAGATGAAACATCTTTATAGGCATGACGGTGCATAGAGAGTTGCGCCAGATGTAGAAATTTCACACCATCTGACTGAACGTAGCCTTATCCCTCAGTGTAAATAAACTAACTCAAGATTACTAGCAAATCTGGACCATCCAGATGGCCCCGGCAGACATGTATTGATAAGACAAGGAAGCAATTATTACTTAGGGTATTTTAATTTTATTTTATGCCATATTTTCATATATGTGTTTATTGAATGAGCTGGAGTTGCTACAAGTGAAATCATGAAACTCATTTTTTTCTCATGTCACTGTCTTTGAACCATAATCGTGGATCTCCCTTTTCTGCTGGGACAGTATTTGTGGCAGACCTCCTGGCATTTGTGCTTATTTTAGATACTAAAGATCTAATTTTCAGGAATTGAAAATGTTCAGGCTTATTTAAATCGAAATGTGAATCTTTCATTCAGTTCAATACTTCTCCCTGCACACCAACTTGAACCTGACACAGGTTCAGAAAACTATGTAAATAAAGTGTGCATAATCATTTTCTTCTGTCTTCTCTTTCCACCTGCTTTTATTTAATAATAATTGCCCTTTCATTCTTCTCCTGTAGTAAGATTCAAAGGGGAGTTTTCTTAAAGATAAAGGCAATGTCATAAGTGACTAGTGTATTTGTCATCTGGCATTGGTGTCCTAGCTGTGATAAAGCCCAAATATGTCTCTATGCCCCCAATGGACTATTTTGTGGGTTCTTAAACTCCCCCATGGGGAACTCCCACTGCAACTTTTTATGCTATCAATATACCTCCAGCTGACCACTTACACTCTCTTCTCACTTCCTGCTTCTGGTGTTACACTATGGAGAAAGATTCCTTCTGATGTAGTCAACACACTCATATCATCAGCATAATTCTCTAAGATAATTCATATTTTTTTCAGTGTCCTCTTGGACCCTGAAATGAGGTAACCCACTGTGCCTCACCTTTTTAAATAGCATTTCTTGCTTCCTGTCTAATCCTCTGTTCTTTTCCTTTCTTCTCAGCTTCACTTTTTAAAAATGTCCAAGCCAGTCATGCACCCTTGTACTCCAAACTCCCGGGTATCTACAATTAAGATCTCTGGGTGATTAATTTGATTGATTTAAAGAAGTTGGAAACACAGGGGAGAAATATCTAACATGCTAACAATTCTTTCCAATAAATATTATGCATGTTTTCTCTATTTATACATAAGCTTTAGGTACATGATGGGATAAAGGTTGAAGAACCAGTTTGGGACCAATCCCTTAGCTAATGCTGAATAGATTACCAAATATTTCTTTTAGTTATGTTGGGATTTGTTCCCAGCTTTAGACTGTAGTTAATTGAGACAATAAGTGACATATCTTTCAATATCCTGAGACATATATTTCATTTACATGCTATCAACATGACAAATGTATTTTTTGTTTCCTTTTTTGTTGTTTTTGTTTGATATCATCTAATTCTTTATGAAGGCATTTAAGCATTGAACTGAATTCCCTTCCTGATCCTCAGGAAAAAATTAGGCACTTATTGGAGCTGAATTTTTTTTTATATGACAAATATCTAAGTCCTTCCTATTGAGCAAAAATATAATCAGTTACTGAACCATTCATAAACACACAAAATACTTATCTTGATTTAATAAGAAATTTAAAAACTAAATCAATTACCATAATTACATTAGTAGCAAAGTATATACTATAAAAAGGGAAAGGAGAAAGTTTTTCTATGTTTCTGCAGGATGGGGTGGAATAGATCCATTTTTTTTTTTTTTTGCTATATGGCTCAAAGTGAGATTTGAAAAATGCCCATAGGGCAGGCTGGTAGGTTTCAACTAGCTCTCAATTGTGAAGAGAGTTTTTTAGTTTGCACTCATGTATTGATGAGCACTTGGATTGTTTCCACATCTTTGCCATTGTGAATTGTGCTGCTATAAACATTTGAGTGCAGATGTCTTTTTTATAGAATGTCTTTTTTTCCTTTGGAGAGATACCCAGTGGTGGGATTGCTGAATTACATGGTAGTTCTAGTTTTAGTTCTTTGAAGTATCTGCATACTATTTTCATAGAGGTTGTATATTAGTTTTCAGTCCCACCAGCAGTGTGTGAGTGTTCCTATGTCTCTGCATCCACACCAACATTTGCTGTTTTGAGACTTTTTGATAAAAACCATTCTCACTGGAGTTAAATATCTCATTGTGGTTTTGGTTGGACAAGTTACATGTCTTCTTTATTTCTCATTTTGTTCTTAACAACAAAATAGTAATTCCTAAAGCATGGAGTTTTGAGAATTAAACTATATATGCAGTTTACAGTGCTAGACATACAATAAACAGTCAGTTAAAATTAGTAATTTAAAATACAGAAATTATTAGAAAATTGTATTATTGCTCATGCCTGATTTTAGTCTGAAACATTGGTTCTTAGTGTGCTCATGGCCGAAGAATGACCAGACACCCAATGTAAGGCAAGCACGAAAATGACATTTATGAGGAGAGAAAGACAGGATTACAGAACAAGACCAAGATATAGGTTTACAGAGTGGGATGCATATGCCACAGATGAGGATCAGACTCATTGTCACAGTAAAGGAAGAGCAAAAGGAAAAGCTCAATAAGGGCCTGGCTATGGTCTGTGTGTTGTTTTATAGTGCCCTATTGGGACCTCTCTATGGCTCAGAATGAACCACTTTGATTGGACAGTTAGGAGTTGTATTACTATGCATGCAGGTTGTTCTAGGTCAATTTCTGGACTCTATGGTACCTATGCTGCTTGGCCTTTGGGATAGAGAGTCCTCTGCATTCTTTTGCAGCTGGCGTGCTAAATTGATTGGCAGATTTGTAGGGTATTTCCTCCTCCCCAGGTATGGCCAGTCACTTGGGAGATTAGGGTGGGGCAGGATCAAGAAGGGGGCCTTCTTCCTAGGTGGGGCAATTGCACCAAAGCAACAACACCCACTTTTGTCCCTAAGAGGCCCAGAATCCCTCGCTATCTACCTAACACTCACACTTCACATCTGAAATGCTGCCCGTACTTAAGCAACAGCTACTTAAGTAGCTGGCAGAGTTCCCTAAGGACTTGATGGATATCTGAGAAAAATTCTTTTAAATTGTTATGCAATTGTTCATTTTCTCCTTCATCACTTAATATTTGACCTTCTAGGTGCTTCTCACTCACTCCAAAAGGACATCAGAAGAATTTCAAAGAAGTCACATTCTCTTGCTAGTAGCTAAGTAGCAGAATCCCAACTCGAATTCTGGTCCCTGTTGACAAAGCCAGCATATCTTTTCCCACACAAAGAGGAAACATACTAAGAAAGAGAGATGACTTTGGGCTGGAGGGAAATGATCAGAATTTCAGCTGGATCAGAAAGCGTAATATGCTAGTTGGAGACTGCATTCATCTGCATGTGACAGCCAATTCAACTAAAGGCGGGGGGATTTTTCTCATGTAAGAAGATGAGCTTAGAAGATGATGCCTGGCTTTGGTTCATCAGCTTGAGGATGCTGGGGCTGAAGTTCTCGTCTTTTTTTCATACCGTTGAAGCTCCAGCCATTAAAACATTATTTAGAAAGCAAAGAAGAAAAAGGAAATGGAAAGGTCAACACCTGTATAGTAGAGAAAATTTTGTCTCAGATGCTCAGCATATTTCCACTTTTATGTCATTATTCAGAACTTTGTCATTTGAACACCTCTTGTCATAAGAGATTCTAGACAGAAGTTTTAGCCTTTGAGCTTCCAAGGCAGAGTGAATGAGGGGGTAAAATGATTAGAAGGTACATTGCATAAAGCACAGATTTTCTCCCTCTGAGGTGGACATATTTATGACCAGAGATGGAAAAAAGAAATTATAGGCAACCAAAGGCACAGAGATTTTGGAGAATGGTGAATAAGCTACCTGGGATCAGAAAGCAGTGGTTCTTAAGAAGCAACCAAAGTTGGGAAACACTTATTTAAAAACATGGGGAAAAGTCTCATGAGAAAGATATAAATAAAGGCAGGATTTTAGAAGTTACAGAGTTTATGGTTACAAGTCTGAGAGAGAATGCAGAAAGAAAAGAGAAAATTAATGAAGATACTCCTTGAGAACACCTTTACTGAGGAAGTAGAGAAGGTAATAAGACCAAGCAAGGCAAGGTGTGGCCAGGAAAGCAAGTTCAAACTCAAGAGAGCAGTGTCACAGAAGTCCAAGCAGTGGAAGAACATCAGGGTCACTATTAAGGAAAATGAAATGAACAAAAGGTCATCCGTGACTTTAGAGAAAGAAATTCTGTTGGACTCTATGGGAAATGTCATGATTCATGACTTGAGTTAATTGATGGAAGAGGATAGCAGCTGGAATGAAACAAATATTTTTTAGAGGTATTATTGTCAAAGAGAAAGGAATCAAGTGAGGGTGGTTATTAAAGAAGATAACAAGCATAAAGAAAGTTATTTTGTTGTTGCTTTTGTGTTTTGTTTTTATTGTTGTTAATAAGAAATTTAGCATGTCTGTGAGAAAAATGCTGGTGGAAATTAGAGATTCAAAAGGAAAAAAAAGGAGGAAGAATGCTTAGTTTTTTCATAGATGTATTATTTATTTATAACTATTCAAAACTCACTAATGAACAGACTGATACACTTATCAAATAAGCTTCAGTTGTTTTAGTAAGAGGAAATAACATTTATTAAACTATTGAATGCTTACTGTGTTCCACATAAGTTACATACGCTATCTCATTTGGTGATTGAAAAGTTCCTATGTACCTGCCTCAAAATGTTGCCATGAGAATGCAATTATTAATACATATAAAATGCTTAAAACTGGTCCTAGCATATTATAGGCTGTGTCATTATTGTTATAGTTAATAGTAATAGTATAAAAATAGTAACAGTCTTTCACATTGCCCTCTTTTACAGAAAATTGAAGCTCACATAATCTAATAAATGGATCTGTAGTAATACAACTAGAAAGGAACTAAATTAGAATTCTATCTCGGGTGCGTCTGACTCCAAATCCCACTGAATTGCAGGAGTGACACCTTAAGGAGAGTGTCAGCTGATTGGGTCGCAGTCATATACCCGAGTTCAGGGACAGGATTCCAAAACTTAATAGAAGAGTTGAGTTTATCAAAAGCAATGAATATTTTGAGACCCAAAGGTGAGGTTACTGAGATAAGGTGCTGGTTATCAATATGGGATACAACACGGGAACAAATTCTAAGTGTAAAATGGATGACCATGGTGAGCTTAAGTGTGAGTCAACAGTAGTCTTAAGGTACTTTTTAATGTTAGTGAGATGCTCCTTAAATCCCTTCTACTCAAATGTTAGATATGTTCTGGAGACGTAAACTGTCCTACACTTGAAGATGGGAGTCAAGTAAATTTAACTTTTAGAAAGAATGACATGGGGCCAGGTGGTGGCTCACGCCTGTACTCCTAGCAATCTGGGAGGCTGAGGCAGGAGGATTGCTTGAGATCAGGAGTTTGAGACCAGACTGAGCAAGAGCAAGACCCCATCTCTACAAAAAATAGAAAATATTAGCTGGGCGTGGTAGTCCCAGCTACCTGGGAGGCTGAGGCAGAAGGATTCCTTGAACCAAAGAGGTTGCCGTGAGCTAGGCTGATGCCACAGCACTCTAGCTCAGGCAACACAGCGAGACTCTTGGATTTTAGGGCAATATACACTCATTAATTTTGATCAGAAAAGGGAATTGTTGTCAATCATAGACATAAGCACTCATTAGTAAAGACCAAATGTAGTTCCTATATTCTTGCCTTTGCAGATTTTAATGACTCTAAATATTAATTTTTATGTACTCATCATCAAATTGGTATTAACTGATCAACACTTATGTGCACATATAGTAGTAGCATTCATCAGGTGTCAGGCAGGTGGAGGGGAAGGAGGGGAAAGGTATATTCACACCTAATGGGTGCACATTGTCTGGGGCATGGACATGCTTGAAGCTCTGACTCAGGTGGGACAAAGGCAATATATGTAACCTAAACATTTATACTCCTGTAAGATGCTGAAATAAAAAAAAAAAAAAGGAAAAGGAAATAAGAAAGTGGTTGAACAATAAACATCCATACCAGCTGTAAAAAAATAAATAAATATTAATTCATATATTTGTTTACCCTTCATTTGACAAGCATTTACAAAAAATACTCGGTAAGAGCCACTATGTTTAGTAATAAATAATGAGCTATATACCTGTAAGGAACCTGGAGTCTTCTAGAGGAAAAAAGCCATGTACTTCGGAGTTAGAAATATGTCATAATAAAATAAATAGATTACAAAAGTATTACAGGAAGGATTCCCAGACCAAGTAATCTATGCATTCACACTGAATATAAGATTTGTTCATATAAAATTTATTTATATACAGTTAGAAAGGTTGAAAAAAAGTAAACGAAACTTCCATTAAAATTTCAAAATTTCCAGCACTGTGTGTATATGTATGTTTAGCAAAGAAGCTGTCAAAACTAATATTTTAAAATTAAATTTAATGCACTCACATGGGAACATATTCTCCTCTTTGATATATGTACACACATATGCAAATAAATTCTCACAACTATTGATGTTTATCTTTTCATTTAGTATAAACGCTTGCTTCAAGAGACTTGAAGCATTAACAATCACAACTTTATCCAAGAGATGAATGACTTAAGGCTAATTAAGTACTTTATTAAAGTAAAAGAAAATACTAAAGTATTAATTATGCTTAAAGTCTCAAACAATAAACTTGAATTATGTCCTGAGCAATTGTTTAAGAATGAGGAAGTTACAAGGCTTGTTCAGATTAAAAAATAAAAAAGTATCTTATCCATCATCAACTTTTGCTATTGCAATTTCTAAATATGATGAGGCAAGATGTTTTTATACACGTTTAACAAACATTGTATTTACAAAGCAATAATAATGTTAATTTATATACTCTGTGTGCTTATATACTAGACAATAATGTCATATAGGTCAGAAGAAGAATATTTACATTTAAAGTGTACTAACATCCCACTGTTTCTCAGGACAAATGGAATGATATTAACTAATATTAAACTTTCTAAAATAATTATACATTGTAAAAGTTCAGGGATAAGCAACAATAAAAATACTGAGTTTATAATTTCCAATTCAACACAGAAAAAATATCGATAAACCTAATAATTGTAAATTGACTAAATGTCTTTCTTAAAAAAGTTCAACTATATATATGCTTTTTACAAAGAATATAAATAAAATTTAAGAGCATGAAACTTAATGATGCACACTTTCACTGTTACTATTCAGCTTTATTTAGAAGGTGTTAGCAAGAGTATTAAGATAAGCAAAATAAATACAATATATAACTACTGGGAAGTAATCAAACTAAATGTTATTATTTTCAGATAATAAGATTGCTAATATTGAAAATACAACAGAATTTCCAAGTTTTAGAAAGAATTTGAGAATTTATGTAGGTAATTGAAGGTGGTATCAAAAAAGAAAAAACAAACATTTTTGTTGTTTAAACTAGCACAAACACCAGCCATTGTAATCATGGTCAACTTTATTTGTTACCTATCAGACACTGTTCTAAGCACTTTACAGGATTGGTATCATCAAAGCATCACAATAACCCTTAGAAACTGACACATGTTTATGTGGAAAATTTGTCAATGACTGAATTAACATTGTAATTCAGGGGAGAATAAATGATGTAGAGTCAACTTGTTAGCAATATTAAAAATACAGAAATGGGATTCCTCCCTCACACCATACTCAAAAATATTTGCAAGGCTAGCTCCCTCAACTCCTTCAAATATTGTCTCAAATGTCACCTTTGCAATGATGCCTTTTACCTACTAACTTTTTAAAAATTGAAACATGCCCCTCTGCGCTGCACATCTGATTTCCCTTATCTGCTCTGTTTTCCTCCATAGAACTCATCTTCTTCCATACTATATGATTTATTTGTTTACTATGATTATGGCTTATGGTTTGTGTCCTCCACTGAAAAGTAACTCTAAAAGGAGTCTTCATCTCTTTCTTTGACAGATATATCTTAAGTGGCTAGAACAGTCCCTGTCATGTAATAGAGGCTGACTAAATATTTATTGAATGACTTACAGGTGTAGGAATCTGACCTAGGATAAATCTACATCAGAATTGATCATTAGACTTGTTGTGAGGCTACTGAGGGTTATACAGATAATTACTGCTCTGTTACACATAAACTTGTGTTACAAAAAAATAATTTCTTTAGAAGCCTTGGTAAATTATAACTCATTCACTGTGAATACACAGACTCTACTCACTGTATAGATATTAAATAAGCTAGTCTTAAATATAATTAAGAAGCCAATACAATGTTTTCTATGTGTTCTATTACCTTTACTGGATATATTAAATACAATTTTTCAATTAATATTACTATTGTTGGTACACTTTTAAATTGTTAATTTCTAAGAGTTTGCAAAATCTGCACACAAAATACTAGACTAGAAATAAGGAAATATGGATATCAGAGCTGGTTGTGTCAATTTCTAGATAAGCCTAGACATGTATTCTATGTAAATTCTGAAAGGGCAATGGATGGGTCTGTGTCAAGACCCAAGCTCTTAAAAGAGTGCCTGGAAAATAGTAAGCACTCAGTCACTATTTGTTGAATGAGTTATTGTATCAATGAGATAATTATTTATTTTCTATATTTCAGTCTCATTATCAGAAAATGGAAATAATGCCATCTAGTCAATGTTCATCTTATTAAGTTAAGTAGCAATCATAAAACAACATGAATACCATTACCAGTAGAAGGTCATTGTCTTGGCCATCCTTCAAATAGTTCTACTTCGCATTTTTTCATTTTACAATGTTGCTATTTATCTATAGCAGAGGTTGGATATGTTACCTCTTTAAAAAGGCTTTTTTGTTTCTGGCATTTTCACTCCTACAGAATAGATTCACTCTATTATAAGAATATCTTAAGATGTATTTGTCTGAAATGTTAATTTCATTTAATTAAAATTATTTAGATATGCTTTTTAGGATTATAAATAGCATTACTCAAATTTTATTATTATTAGATATTGTGCGACTGAAGGTTTTTTTTAATAAAAAAACAAATGAAAGACACATGAAATTAAGGTATTTGTGCCCTGTATTCACTACAGTGCTACCTCCTTCAGGAATTTCTATTGTAGGAGGCACATTGTTCTTTCTGGAAAATTCCCATTTTTTTACTCTTCTAAACTAAGTAGTTTGTTAAGAGAGTTTTAATCATGCTGAAAAAAAATAATGTGGTTTCTCATTCAATAAATTGTTGGTGGCAAAACTATTTTTAAACAATGTCAATATTTCAAGAAAGTACATCTACTAATGCATTGACTGTTTCTTTGCTCAATAAAGCACATACTTCACAGACATTCTTAAATCCATTTCAGATATCAAAGAGAAAATAAAATTCACTACCCTATAAATGGGGTAGCTTATCTGTTTAACTCATAGCTTATCTGTTTAACTTAGCTTTCATGCAAATTGGTTTTCACTCATATCCCTAATTTTGAAAAGAAAATGTTAGTACTAAAGAAAAGATGCTTTGTCTAAGTAAGATTTAAAAAAACAAAGCTATTACAGTATTTCTCCATGTAGAGCAGCTTAATTGGAATTTGTTAATGATGAAACTTAGTTAGAACATTTTAATAAGCTTTTTCTTTTTTCGCATTTTAATAGCACCTCAACCTTTGCTTCCAGTTCATGACGTCGGTTTTCTTCTTTTCTTCTTTGAATTTGAATATTTCTTTTTTCCTACCTGCAAATCTGCGTTTTCTTCTTTCTTTCAGAAATTGGTTTTCTTAAAATGGAGGTTACTATTATCACAAAGAGACTCATTATAAGTTTTAAGCAACATAACTGTCTACCCCCCAAAATGAATATATATACACAGATATGTGTATAGAAATATAGACCAAAAGTTGATCATTAATATTTAAGATATCAGAAAGAGTATATTCTTGGGTGATGATGACAGGTTCAGGACAGTGCATGAGTGAGGTGAAGAAAATTGTGCTACTGCAAGATACTGCATATGTGGATTCCCTCTGTGGACATTAACCTTACCTGGAATGATGGTTTATTATATTTCATTTTCATAGATAGTCTAAGACATTTCCTTCTGAATATTTATATCATATTCAGTAATTTATTCGTTAAGCAGTAGTGAATACTTATGCTCAAAGTGGCTCAAAGAATATTCAATGAAGAAGTTCAATACCTAGGAAACTTGGTTTTATGATTAAATATAGCAGAAGTAGCAGTAGCATGCTCACCCTGGCAGCACAGGCATCTCAGATTGGATTAAAGTTCCATAATGTTCAGTTAGCATCTTTATTTCTGTAAACATAGCACAGTTGACTTCAAAAGTGATAGTACTGAGGGAACTAATGTGTGATTGGAAAGCAGTGTCTAAAATGAATGCCTGAAAAGCAGATATTAATAGAAGGCAATTGGATTTTTGTACCTACCAGCCTTTATTCTCATCTGAGGACATGTAAACTCATGTTCACAGTCAAGCCAAGTACCGCTTCTCTAAATCATCATTTGAAAGACATTTTATTACCTATAAATAAAAGTGGAGAAAGAAAATCACTCTTCTTATATCCAAACATATATCATTGCATCGAGAGACATAGTATAGAATAGGTGAACTGTCATATGTGAAAGCGTTGGAGGCCGGGTGTGGTGGCTCACGCCTGTAATCCTAGCACTCTGAGAGGCCAAGGCGGGCGGATTGTTTGAGCTCAGGAGTTCAAGATCAGCCTGAGCAAGAGCGAGACCCCGTCTCTACCAAAAATAGAAAGAAATTAATTGGACAGCTAAAAATATATAGAAAAAATTAGCCGGGCATGGTGGCGCATGCCTGTAGTCCCAGCTACTCGGAAGGCTGAGGCAGGAGGATGGCTTGAGCCCAGGAGTCTGAGGTTGCTGTGAGCTAGGCTGATGCCACGGCACTCACTTTAGCCAGAGCAACAAAGTGAGACTCTGTCTCAAAAAAAAAAATAATAATAAGCTGGTATTATTTGAAAAAAAAAATTAGGACCACTGACAATTGTAAAATAATAGTCATTTATTTCACAAGAGTGATAATTCACAAATTT
>CAUYSK010058169.1:0-43026 GCA_963575035.1 Avahi laniger
GCTTCAACAGTGTCCATCCCCTGGATGGTGCGCATCGCACTCTTTGTGTATGCATATACCCGTTCCCTCCTCCCTCTCCCCTCTCCCCCCTGCCTGAGATCCAATAAATGATATTCTTGTATGTGCACTTATGTGTTGATCTAAAACTGGAATTTTTATTAAAAATAAGTCTTCCATTTGCAAATCCATCTACAAAGCTCAAGGACACATTCTGGGGAATTTTTTTTAATAGCTTCCTCCAGGAATATGTCAAAATTGTTTACTTGGTACCTGTACGATTAAGAGGAAAGTGTTGGTATAAGAATCCCTGTTATAAAACTCACTACCATGTGACTATTAGTTAGCTATGTAAATGTTCAGAGCTTTAGGATTTCTGTGTTTAAAATCAGGATAATGTCAAAACTTCATGTGATTATTATGGGGATTAACAAATTACGGTTTAAAGAACCTAGCCAGAAACACAGTATGGGTTTAAACATGTTACAAACATTTGTTTCCCTGATGTGTAACTCCTCCCCACAAAAACAGCAATGACAAAGGACCAACATTACTAATTAGGAAATTTCAATTCTGTCTGAAGGACAAATAAAACAATATAAGACAATATATAGCTAAATGCTAAATTATAAAATAAAATAATAAGTACATGGCTTCCAAAGTAGGCAACAGCTAAAGAGGTTATAATCTATGAAATTGACATGAATTTCAAAGAATGGGTATGATTTCAGTGGGTTTTTCTGGTCTTCAGGCTTAAGTCCAATTTCCTTAACATAATATGCAAGAACATTTACTCCCTAAATCCCGGCAAGCCAGCTGGCATCATCTTCTTTGTTTTTGCTACCCCTGGATCTTGCCATATATGTTGTTGTGGCAACATGATAGGCTTTTTCATTTTGAATTTAAATCATAGTATATTGTAGTCTGAAGCTAAATTTATTATTACAAAAACTCTTTCAGAAGAAGCAGTCTCATCCTTGAAGAAAATGAAGATTTTTGTGTTACACATTAGGCTCCTGAATTTTGCTAATGTGAGTCTACCTCCACAAGATGCATCTGCTTTTAGTAGGCCATTAAATAAGTTGTATAAGTCATCAATGTGAAGGAAAGACCTGGATTAAAAGTTCACCAATGGGCCGGGCACGGTGGCTCACGCCTGTAATCCTAGCTCTCTGGGAGGCCGAGGGGGGAGGATTGTTTGAGCTCAGGAGTTCGAGACCAGCCTGAGCAAGAGCGAGACCCCGTCTCTACTAAAAATAGAAAGAAATTGGCCAAACAACTAAGAATATATAGAAAAAGTTAGCTGGGCATGGTGGCACATGCCTGTAGTCCCAGCGATTCGGGAGGCTGAGGCAGAAGGATCGCTCAAGCCGAGGAGTTTGAGGTTGCTGTGAGCTAGGCTGATGTCACGGCACTCTAGCTGGGCAACAGAGTGAGACTCAGTCTCAAAAAAAAAAAAAAAAGTTCACCAACGTAATAAGGTCTCACGGGAAGGTGAGGACTAGCTTTACTCCCCCGACCTCACTTAAGGCTCTCTGAACCAGGACGTTAGCACCGAAGTTGGTAAGCCTTTCCTTCCACGTTGATTCCCACACCATCTAGTGCAGGCAGACAAGCACATACATAAAAAACGTGTGTCATATTATCACGCCAAAACAGAGACTTAAATATTAATACATTAAAGCAGTACATAGTCTCGACAGTAATTTATATTTTGGAATGTATAGCTGTGGTTAGGGAAGTAACTGCTAATTAAATACAAGCCATAGACAAAGCTGCCTGGAGGAAATTGCAAACTTATGGACTTGGGAGAAGTTATGGCTCTCTGGTCACATGAATCAAAATAAGGAAGATGCCAGCAAATTGGGTCTCTTAGTTCCTGGTCCATTGACAGCTGTTTTATGTGTGTTATGCATTTGTCAAAACCATCTAATGCTTTCAGTTACATCCTCTTACTGTGTTTGCAGTTCCAAGAGCATATGTTTGTGTATGTGCACGTACGTTTGTGGAGATCTTGATTTATTCATTTGTTCTGAGTAAATCCTTGTGTTTAGCGACATCACAAGTTCAAACGAAGTCAATAAAAATTGCCCTCACAATACCTTTCACATAAGGCATGGGGCCAGCCACGTCAGCAATTGCTTTCATGAGAGCTGGTGGAGTCTAATACCATGGCTGGAATCCAGACTGACCTGCGGTCCTGAAGTCTTTACATTTAATATAACCCACATTTTAGGCTGGTTCAGGCTAATTTTCCTTTTTCTCCCCAGATTTTTTTAATGGACACTTTGTTTCTAAGAGCACTTCTCTGATAGAGTGCATGCAGTTATTTTTCTTTTTAAAAAAGTCTTAATGGGCTAACGCTTTTAAAGGATTATTAGGTCATTTGAAGTACAATCTTTATTTAATTGCAGGAGAATTGAACTCAGTAAGGATTTATCAGGTGGCTACCTTCTGTGTACTGCAAAGCTGGATGTGGTATGGGCCACAATACCAACTTCACAGCTTTGTTTTAAATTATATTTTAAGCTTTCTATTCCAAAAATATTTTAACAAGAGATAATTTTTAAAAAGAAACTGATTACTTTCAAATCTGAAAGTTAATACTGTTAGAGTGCTGAGCTTGCAATATGATATACTTGATAGTAAAGAAATGATCTTTCATAAAGTAAAGAAACATTAAAGACAAGTCTTCTTTATCGAGGCCCCATAAAGCTTCTGTTTGAAGCTGGAAGGTTAAGGACTCATCAAAATATGTTTCCATCTGAATTATGATAAAAAAAACTCTTCAAAAGGTTTCTGAAGTAACTTTATAGATTCTGGCATCGTATGTTTATTTAAAATGTCACAGGGGTGGGGGGGTGGAAATGTTCTCTGTCAACCTGGTGATGCTTTCCTGATTATATGCATATATAAAAACTCATCAGTCTGTATACTGAAGTAAAACCTCAATAAAAAAATTGCAGATGTCTTGAAACATGTAATGAAAAATGTTTTAATAATATTTACACAAGAGTAAAATTAAATGTGTCGGCATTGAACTCAGTATCATTACCATTTATTCACAAATGAGGCATTTCAAAGGCTACTTGTATTTGGCCATAACTATTTTAAATTATTTGTATATATTTGTTTTTAAAATGTAGCTAAATTCAAGGTCATGGTGACTGAGCCGCCCCCTTCACTCCCCGAAAGCAGGACCTTCCTCCAGCCTCCCTACTCTGCCCAGCAGCCCTCTCCATGGGGCTGGTCATCTCTCACGTGTCGCTCTGCCCCCTGGGAGGGGCTCTTCATTGTCATTTCCCATTTTCCCCAAAATTCCCAGCTTTGAATCCTACGTCTTCAGCTTATTCCACCTGATACGCCTCCCAATGAAGCCATCGATCCCACCCCTCCCTCCCCTCATTGGATGCACTGGGATCCCTGTTCCGTTCCTAATGTCATTATGAACAAGTTTGGTGACTTCACTATTCTCTTAAACGGTCCTAATCCTGTGGCCTCCTGGGTGTTCAACCTCCTCTCCTCTAGTGAACTTGGCCTCTGTCCTCTTTGGTCAGTCACTCACATGACCACAGCCCCAATTTTGTCACCCCAGCCATGTTATCCTCACTTTCCCACATCCTCGCTCCTGCCTCCTTCTATTTCGTGGGCTCATTTTCTCTGAAACACAAGGGCCTGCCAACCCAGGGATCCTCGCCACGGTCTTTGTCCCTGCTCACCTCCTCCCTCCTTCAAATCTGCCTTTCTCGCTCCCTTGAGGGAACCTTTGACTCCGTTTCTCCTCTTGGCTTTGCCCCCTCTCCTAACGTGGGGGCTGCTGCATCCCTGCAGCTGAGCGTGGCCAGAGAAGGGCACACAGCTGTGCCACCCAGCCTGTCTGCACATCCACGACCATGCGCCTCCCCAGCGTCCACACAGCTGCTCCGCGATGCTCACTTCCCACACTCCCTTCATTCTTCCCTCCTCAAAGGGAGGCTTGTGGAGAAGATGCTTTGAGCATCACAGTACTGCTCCTCTTTCCTTAGTCTTGCAAGACTTATCCCCCTCCACACACTCATGGAATGAATTTATTATTTCACAAAGAAAATAGAAGGAAAGTAAAAATAGCAACTGCAAGCTTCCATCACCTCATCTGCCCACTTGTTCACATCTGCACTCTGAGTTTTTTTTGATGCTGTGAGTGCAATCTCTTTGCTCTTTAAAGCAAGTCTTCCGCTTTGGCACAAGATACAGCCCTGCTTCCATAAAGATATTACTCAACCGCTGTCCTCTCTCCTGCATTATCAGTTTTTCTCTCTCCTTGAATATGCCCATTGGATACAAAGATGATACAATTTATCCTATCTTAAAAGCAAAATAAACAAACAACAGCAAAGAAACCCTGCTGTTATCTCCATTCCCTCTCCTACACTATTTCATTTCTTACCATTTCATTTTTAGAGCAAAACTCCCTGGAGGGGTCGTCTGTGCTTGCTCTCCCCAACTGCTCTGTCCTACTTCCCCTTTGAACCCTCCTAGGGAGAGCTTCACACTCACCATTCCACTCAAAGTGTCCTTGTTAAAGCACCAAGGAGCCCCTTGTGGCTCAGTCCAATGGGAAATCACCTCCCCTCCTCAGCCACGACTTATTAGCAGCATTTGATGGAGCTGGTTACTAATTCCTTCCTGAGAGACTTGATGGAGTCAGCTTCCGGGACCACGCGCAGTCCTAGACACTCCTCGGTCTGTGCCTACTGGTCCTCCTCATCTCTCTAGTGTCTGGAGTAACCAGGGACAACCAGTTTCAACCAGGAAGTAGCCTGTTTCTCATATTTTACAGCCTTTAAATCAGTAAATTCTATTTGTTCTAATAGAATATATCCAGAATTAACCTAAAATACCCCATCCCAGAGCTCCTGGCATATTGTTGCTGCTTCCCAGATGGTATTTCCCCAGAATCCCATGCGGGTGTCCCTTCATCTCTCTCAGTGAGGAGCTCTTCTGAACACCTGGTTAACACCACAATTCACCCCCTAGCCTGACACTCCATACACCCCTTCCCTGCTCTATATTTTTATATCGTCGATCACCATGTGACATGCCACATAATTCAATTATGTATTTGTTTATGATGTGACACCTTCCACTAGAATTAAGAGCCATGAGCATAGGGATTTTGTTGTCTTTTGTTCAATGCTGTATATGCAATCTCTAGAAAAGTCTCTCATACAGTAGGTGGTAGCCAATAAATATTTGTAAAACAACAGAAATATTAATTTTTGGAGAAGACAAATACAATAAATTAATGTTTGTATGCTGTCAATTTTAATGTTGGCAATCTATGATAGTGTAGAGGTAAATCTTTAGTGCTAATTTAAATTTAACATAATTTTCTGCATAAGGTGCTAGAAACACCCTATAAGTAACTTAATATTCCAAAATCTGAATGCATCAAAATTCACATTGTTATTTATTGCAATATACTTAGCAAAATTCATCCCTAATAGATTTTTATGTTTCTCTAAAATGGATTAATAAACATAGGTGTTCATATGAAAATCATTCTGAATTTAATATTATTGGCAAGGGAAAACGCATATAAAAATGAATGATTACAGTACATTTTTAACTCATTAACACTTATCACTTTGCATATGCAAATGACTCATATTTTAGTCACCATTGGTATAAAAATTATACTCATTATTCTCCATTATTTGTATCCTATTTTTAACGATTATATCTTTATATATATAGCATCTTTCCTGATGATTATTTAAACAAGATGGGACAAAAGCAGAGTGACATCTCATTGCTTACTTTTGTCCACTCACTTTCACTGTCCCTGGGCAGAGCGTCACCCCGGGCTGCACTTCAGGCTGCGGAAACAGCTGCCTCATTCAAACCCCTCTGAAATAGCTTCCTGGGTAAGTGCTTTGCTTTAAGACATTTCTTTTCTTTTCTTTCGCCAAAATGTTCTGCTTTAATGAATGTCCCCTTGGCTATTTATGTGCTCATGTCTGTAGTTATTTATTTGAGGTCAATGCCCAGATGTGGAATTGGTGGTCTAAAGACACTCTTGAGGGGTTCCTGCAGAGTGTGAACAGCCCACTTTGTTTCCTGCCTGTGGAGCGAAGTCCAGGGAAGATGCCAGGAGGTGTCTCCGCAGCTAAGGTCTCAATGTGCAGCCCTGCGGGCCAGGTGCACCTGCACCAAGAAGGCCCATACCTGAGGCCACACCCTGGTGATTGTGGCCTGGGTGACATTTGTCAGAGAGAGCCAAAAAGAGGCAGTCCCAGGGAATGTGGCATGCTCTGTTGACAGGGAGGTAATGGGGTTCCGGTAGAGGCAGGATGTTGTGGGAAAAAAGATTAATTTTAGAGCATTTTTCTCAAGAAAGTATCCCAAGGGCCCTAAACTCAGGAGCTAGTTCATGAAAATTATTTCCTATGGCCCAAACAAGTTTGGGAAACTGCTCACAAAATCTCCCTCCTGGAAATCCACATGTGCATTGGAATATTAAAGGTGATAGAAAAGAACCATCTTTAACTTTAGTAGTCAAGAAACCTGTTTACCATCACCTAATTTTGTTTTAGTGTAACAGTTTTCAAGATATCATTCACAAGTTTTACATAAAACACATTTATGTAAAAATTGTTATAGAACATAGACATAAATAGAGTGATGTAATATAAATACAAAGATGGGAAAGTGTGAGTGGGGAAAATAAGTTTAATTAAGTGATATTTCACATCATTCAATATAAAAATCTTAAAACTTAGCTGAGTTTTAGCTAGCAGTAAGATATGAATTTATATTAAATTCATCTTAATATTTATTGTATTATTTATATACTTATATTTATGATACAGATATTTATATTTATACAGTTTCATTTATGTTTAAAATCCATTTGTATTATGTTTAATGTTATTATACTTAATATTACTAACCATAAATTGAATCTGAATGTGAGTAGGACTTGAACTCAGCACCCTCCATCACTGCACAGTAAGTGAATCATGGTTACAGCAGGCACTTAACTCTCTATGGGCACTCTCCCAATCACTTCATATTTAATTCACAAATTTAATCTTCACAAACAGCCTATGATGTCAATAATCCTATTATGATCATCCTGGTTTTGAAACATGGAAACTAAGGTATGAAGGGATTAAGTAATTTGCCCAAGGAAAAAGCCTAAGGAATAAAACTGGGTTTTGAACACAGGTGGCCTGACTCCAGGGCTCATGCGATGCCAGGACTACACTATACCATCTCACAAATCAATCAGTGCTGCATTGATAGAAGTATATTATTCACAAAAGGGAATCCTAGGCTATCATCTTCCCTTTCAATTCTAGAACATACTCTCACTGCCTGGAATCTATCAGAAAAGGCCATCAACGCAATGTATTTTATGTAAAGGAGGCAAAGTGGTGGTCTTGCATGAACTGGGAATATTTAGCTAGGAAGAGAGAAGGCAAAAAGGAAAATGATAATTACCTTGGTATATCCAAGGAATTGGCACCTAGTTTTAGTCTCTATTTCCAAAGAGAAGGAATGGTTTCACTTTCTGGCACAAGCTACTTACTGGTTATGTGAGCACAAACAAGCTTAACCTCAGTTCCCATTTGAAAAATGTTGGATTTTATTATCCATCTGTATCTGCGTGGTTTAAAGAGTAAAATGAGGTCATGGTAAGTACCTAGCACAGCCATTTAACAAAAACTATAGTACGTGCCGTGAAACCATCGCAGTGGATTCAGAATTATACTATCCAAAATGTCGGTTTGTTTGTTGATGGTCAAAAAGGAAAAGGAAAAGAAAAATACGGCTTTGCACAGCACTGTGTTATCCTTGTGCAAGACACATCATCCTGCTAATGGGTGAGCTCCATACAGCAGGATGTATCTGTTTTTCATGAAACCATCCTTAGAGTTAGCACAATACCAGACACATAAGAAACATTTTAAGGCTCTATTTGAGTTTTGTGATTTTATACAAATCCTTTGGGCCAGAGTAGGGCATGCCTCCCAGAAGCACCTTAGAAGAAAGCCACACACTAATTTAGAAACATATGTGGCTATTTTTAGTCAATCCTAAGTAATATTCCCTCTGAGAAGTATTCTGCTTCCCTACAATTATTACACTGAGTAATGCCTTATGTTCTGATAACCCATCCCGTAACAGGCATGACTGTGACGAGAGAGAGGGCAATTCATTTAGACTGGCTTCTGTTAGAACTGGCTGTTGGAGACAATGCCAGCGATTTTATTTTTGGTCTATTAGTAAAATGACAGCACTAATTCATTTCACAGAGGAACCAAACAGCTGTCAGATGGCAGTGAGCATCACAGTGCACATATTACAATTTAGTTATGCTGAGCAGGGTTTTTTCCACTGGCACCGTTGTATACTGTAAAGTGCTCAAGCCCCTTCCAAATGGTGCAGGTGATTCTCATAGCACATCTTCCCTCAAATATTACAATTATAAACAGTGTAAACTATTCACAATTCTAGTTATTGATTCACGTCACTCAAAATGACAAATTTGTGGAACGGATAAGTCACAATGAGATGATCCACAAAACTCAACCCCCCCACCCACAGCAACCTCATAAAAATAAGATCCCAGTAGCTACAACTTTCTGATAAATCTCCTCCTAACCATCCTCTGGGCAATAATGAGATGAAAATAAGGACTTTGATTAGTTGGTATTACATTTCACTCTAAGAGTTTAAGGAAAATAGCATCACGTCCACTGCAGGTATGTGAGCTTCTGAGAAGAAAGCAAAGACACAAAGGAAACTGTTGGAAGTCTAGGATTAGACACACAACAGGAAGTGCACTCATGTCTGTTGGCCATAAGCAAGTTCTGTGTGTCCAAATAATACTACAGAATGTATTCATCGCCAACTAAAAAAAACTAATTTACTGAAACTCCTGAGTCATCGGGTGTTTGCTGAAGGTGACTAACAAAGCTGTCCTGTCAGTTACAACAAAACCACAAAACTGGCCATTGCAGACACAGCTCCTCTTAATGTTCACAGACTTTTTCTACTGCGTACTGGGGGAGTGGGTTAAATAATAAAGCAGAACTGACATAGAAAGAAAGAGTATTTTGCTTCCTAGAGAAGGAAAATGCTCTAGCTTAGAGTTGGGGTCCCATATGATGGCCTCTGGTCACCTGTATTTGTTAATAAAGTTTTATTGGAACATAGCCACACTCACTCAGTTAAGTATTGAATATGCTGCTTTCATATTGTAGCAGCAGAGTTTGGTAGTTGCAAAGCCAAAAATACTTATAATAACTCTCTGGCCCCTTACAAAAACAGCTTGCTAATCCTACTTAGAGGGATCACACCTGAATTCCAACTCTTCTGTCCCCAGGATGTCAATGTAACATTTGGGAAATTACCTTACCTTTTGAAGTAACTATATAGGAATAAAGTCTGTACCTATAGTGTTTTAAGGATTAAATGAAAACTAGTGTATAATAACACCTTTTTTTAAACTACAATTTAATAAGCTAGACAGCATTTTGTATTGAGGTTGCTGAAAACTGAAACAATTGAATACAGTGTGGCTAAAATAAATCTAAAGTATGTTGTAAAATGTTAATATTGAATGTAATATTGTAATTTAATGTTTTATTTCATAGTAATGTAATATTCAATTCATTATTTAAATTAAGAGTCCAAATTGTGCTAATTTTATATAGTTGTTTATAAGACATGATACTTCATGTAATTTTTAAGGAACTTCAGTAATAAATACATGAGGATTAATTTTAAACACAGGTTTATTAGTTCCTTTGATTTTGTGAGCTTAAATAATACAAATACAAATTTTCCACTACACTAATAAAAAGCTCTTGCTGTGCCTATGATTCATGAATCTAAACTTTTATTCCGAAGAAAAAAAATGTCAAGTAAATACATAAATTTTGATACACACGTCAGTACTGTGGCATATGGGAAGGTTTTGAGTAAGTGTGAAAGTCTTAAAAATGAAAAATCAGATGTGGAATGTTGAAATCCCATCTTTATGAGTTAAGATGGATAACACATCCAAAGCTGCAATGTGTTCAGCATCTTATTCCTGCACAATTTCCCCCATTTGTTACCCTCCTACACCCAGGCAAAATTACAGGAGAAAACTGAAACGTCCCCACACACCAGCTGTCCACTCACCCTCCCTTCTCGCCTGCCCAAATGTAGCTTTCCACTCCATTATTCTAATATTTAAAACCATGTTTTACACAAAATATATGCTTGATTGGAAAAGCAAAATCTGAACTGAGAAGATACAATATTTTATTAAAACGACTACCAAAGCTTAGTCAGATGTGTACAAATTAGTGTTGCAAGTCGACAGTCCCTGGGCCACTCCTCTTTCATTCATGGGTTTTTTCCCCCTCTTCCTTTAGGGTAGGAAATAAACATAAGATTATATTATGAAAGAACCAATGTCAAAATGTCTTCAAAGAAGCTAGTTAAAACAAACTGGGAAGCTATCTCAAAAGAGCATTTCATCCTCTGCTGTCAAGAAATAGGTATGTTAGCCTATTAAAGTAGGATTATCCACGATCAGTTTGTTTAAAAAAAAAGATTTGGGAGGATACAAATAATTGCATACATTATTAAGTGTCTTTATTTGGAAGCTTAATTTCAGTTCTATATCTCATTCTTCTGATCAATGCTTGGACACGATCAAAGATATTTCTTATTTAGGCTTATATTGCTTTGGTAAGCACTAAGGAATTAGAAGTGGAATAAGCAATTAAAACAAGAAATATTTGATTATGGAAAATGTACTCGCTATATGACATTTTTTCAAGTTGATCAGTAAGATCAATACTTCATTTTGTTGAAACTGAGAATAAACCCAGAATTGACCAACTCTTAGAGTGTGAACCCTGTAGAGGTCAATAGAATATCTATTGCTCAGGTGAGGTTGTAGATGGTCATTTTCTGGCTCCATTTAAAGAAAACAACAAAACAAATGAAGAAACTGCACAATAAAGTTGGAAACTTTTTATATTAATATACCTTTTGAAAAATATGCTTAGATTTAGAAACACAGATGCTTGTTTAATATTCAGTGACCCATCAACCTTAGGTAGCAAGTCTATCAGAACTGATAATAAATTTACATGTTAAGTGCAAATTCAGAAATGGAAATGAACTCTGAATCCCTTGTAGACTGATGTAAGAACTCTGAAGATAAAACAAGTATTTGTATCTCTTTTTGTCATTTTGGTGCATATTTAACATTGAATTTACTATATACCAGACAGTGAAGCACTTTTTAAGCTTTATATCTACATACAGCTACAGATTAATTATATTTAATGTAGCATACATATTTTTCACAAAAGAACCTTCAAAGGGGAGATATTTTTCTAATTATCTCCAAAATAAAAATTAATTTGATTGATCTATGAAATTGTAATATATATTTCCCCTAATTTAAATATTTAATGCTTATTTTGAACATTTCTGGTTTCTTTTGTTTTAAGTCAATGTATGTCTGTGCTTTTTCTTTTCACAATCCAAATCTATGTCATTCTCTTATATCTTCTCCTTGTATTGTACCAAACTTAAAACAAAGATAACATCACCTTTCCTCAGTAATTTTAGAATAAGGAAATGAAAAAAATCAACAACAAAACATCAGGAAAAATACCTATCTACATGAGTTGAGATTTGACCACAATAAAAATGTAACCCTAATCAAAATATGCAATGTGCCAGCTTATTATAAAACCAGAAAGTGCCACTCAGCACTTCAGCAGGGATGGATGTGCTCTTTGCACTCTCACTACGCACACACAGATTCATCACACCTAGTTTGACCATATTTTTTAACTACATAAAACAGATAAAGAGACAAAGCATAGAGAAGCTGGAATAGAGATAGACTCGGGTGTCCCAAGAATAAGATGGCAAATAAGATATTAGCACAAAATGAGAGTATCATAAGCATTAAAGAAGAATACTACACAATTTGTGGTTTAGAAGGAATAACTGCACTCTATGTTTTTTGAGGTCATCTTCTAGGTCAATCTGCAGAACTGGAAGAAGTTGTTAAAAGTTTTATATAAAGGTACTGAGCCAAACAGTATAAATAACTAATCTTCTGTAAGCCTCATACTAATTCTCTGAGGTAGGTACTATTCATTCTTTTTTTAACAAGTGAGAAAACTATGTAATGAATCCTTAAGTGACTTGCACAATGGTCATGATATTATCAATATTTCTGTAGTGATTGGAAAACTGTATTTAACCCAGACTTCAAAATCCATGCCATCATCCACTCATAAACATTTAATTAATTTACTTTAACATTTTTCATTTCTAGTGTCCAGATACATCGCCAATGCTTGATGATGTTAAAATAGAGATAAAGTCACTTTATTTCTAGTGACTACAAATGAAAGTGAGAGAGAAAGAGATAATTAAAAAATCACTCATTCTCATCTTTAAGGTTCATTTTATATCATGATGACTTTTAATTTTTCACATATTACCTGAGATTCAATATTATCAAATGTTGTTTATATATATGTGTACATATATATATATATATAAACTTGGAGCAATTTATCTATGATACAAGAGAGTAAAATCAGTAAAAATCAGTAAAAACTAAGAAAAAATCAATCTTAGGAGATGAGTGAGTACAGAGGATTAAATTTAAATTATGTTCAAGATGAAATATACTAAGAATTCCAAGTACCATTAGTTACGGTTTGGGAGCCCCTCTGCTACGGTTTGGATGTGGTGTGTCCCCACCAAAACTCATGTTGAAATTTAATTGACAATATAATGGCCTTGCAAGGTGTGGTCTTTAACAGTCAATTAGGTTGATAAGACAGAATATTGTCTTTCTCTCCAGGCTGGGTTAGTTCTCAGCAGAATGGGTTGTTTTGTCTCTTTGGCACACCTGTTTCCCCTTCTGCTTCTCTACCATGTGATGCCATCCACCATGTCAAGAGGCACCAGGAGGATGTCTGATCTTGGACTTCCCATTTCTAGAACCATGAGCTAAATAAACCTCTTTCCTATGTAAATTACCCAAACTCAAGCAATCTGTTACAGCAACACAAAATGGACTAAGACATCCTCTAAGCACAAATATTAACCGATACTTTTTTTGTTACCATATAATGATTTTGTAGATGGATCTTCTATGGAATTAACTTGGCTTTTACTATATGTTTTTAGACAGGCTAGTATTTCTGTGAATAGATTTCTAGGAGTACACCTTGTTTTTTCTTATTAAAAAAAAAAAACTTCAGCTACAATGCTGGTCTTAGAACTCATTAACTCAACCATTTGAAAAAAGAAAATATCAAAGGACTTTTAATTACCTGGTTCCACTTTTCATTCAATTTCCAATTAAGAGCCAGAGATCCACTTAACAATATTAATTTCTACATCATCTTCAGAAATTTCTTTCTTTATATTGTTCATTATTTAGCTTTTTAATGTTCATTGCAACAAGCTAAATAACACAATTATACAGAGAAAAATCCAGTAATCTTCTTTCTAGTCATTTAGTTCCTCTCAAAAAGTAATTTATTTTAACAAATCAGGTATTCTCATATACTTTTCTGAATACTCATACAAGCATATGCATGTGCTATATATAGACACACAAACATGTACACATATGTGTGCACCCACATACTTATGCAAGTGCTTTTATTTGTAGTTTTACTAAAATGGGATCATGTTGCATTGCTTTCCGATTTTATGTATCACAGACATCCCCTCCAGTCAACACACATAGGACTAAAAGGAATTATTTTTGACAGTACTTTAGAACTTTAAAGAAAATATTTTCTTATGATGATGCTTGAAAGAAAGCGGTACACAGAAATATAACAAAGTGTGTGTGTGTCTTTGTGTTTTCTCAGGGCAAAAGATCAGCTAAATATCTCCAAAAGGCCTCACAAGTAGAATTCCTTCTAATGAATTTACAATAGACTATTCCAGTTGAATCAGAAACTGGATTTGTTTAGCCCTGAGAGTAGATTCAAATCTTTCAGGGATAAACGCACATGAATCAAGTTCACAGACCCAAAATGTAAAATCAAAACACCAAACTAATGAATTACCGTTCATAGGAAGTAGACTATTTACAGTGACACTGATATGACAGTTTTTTTAAATCACTTTAAGCCAGTATGTGAAGTGAAATTATAACTTGAAAGGTGGTTTCTGAAACAAGGAATCAGAACAACAAAAGTAAGATATAAAATAAGGAACAACAATCGGAAAGAAGAACGGTTAATGCTTCAGGTCAACACAGCTTACGTCATCAATTGACAGAAGCCATTCTGATCTTTTCATTAGTTATGAGACTCTTAGGAACATGAAGCTTATGAAGGATTTTACTCCTAAAAAAACATATATACAAAATTGTGCATATAATTACAAAAATTCATGGGAACTTAGAAATTTCCCATGACTACCAAATTAAGAAAGTCAGATATATAGAACATGAATAGCTTTACAATGGACCAGAATAATGAAAGTCGACTCCCTGCATTCACACCCGTAACAGGGAGGGCTGTTCAACATGGCACAACCGTGTGCTGGTGAAGGTTTCCTCTCCTCATGGCTGAGCTGCAGCGGGCACAGTGTTGCCTCTGGCACTGTGCTCTCACGAGGCTCGGGGAGCTGCTCAAACTAATTCTACCTTTCATTCTTTCATGATGTGTATCAGTAGTCACAGGAAATAGGGAAGCCTTGCTAGACTGGCTAACTTTGTTTCTCTATGGCAGTTCTGCATCTTTCCTTTTTTTCCCTCACTGGATTACTTTCAGAAAGTAATCATGTCTCTCCTCTGTCTGTGCTTTTAGGAGATGTTATGACTGATGTCCTAACAGCAACATTTTTCTTTTTGTAAAATTTTATTTTATTGTAACGATATTAATAACACTTACTATAAGATCTACCCTGATAGCAAATGTTTAATTGTACAAGATGGTATTGCTGACTGTAGGTACAAGGTTATATGGCAGATCTCCAGAACTTATGCAATAAATATTAAATATTTGCAAATGTCATGTTAAAACCTTTGATTAGTTCAGATGTACCTAGTGTGGAAAAACCTTGCAGATGGAGAACAAAGAAGGTTCTGGCCCCTACGCTAGGGAAGGCAATGAGAGGGACACTAGCTCCAATCGCCTCACAGCCATGAAGGGTGTCCTTGCTGAGGGAGTCGAGGGTTTCACAGCCCAGATTACCTAAGTAGTCAGGAGGAAAGTAATTCCAGAAGTGTTACATTTGTTTCAGCCTCTGTAACTGTGATAAATCGCAAACAATGCTAACGTGTTGGTTGATGGACGGTAGCTGCTCTTCCTTTGTTATTTTGTTACTTTGTTGCTTTCTTCAGTCGGGAACGTTTCTATCCTGCCAGGTGCATCATGTCTGTTCCACGCTTTAATTCAGGTGGAGTTTGGGTAATCACTTCAAGGGAGAAATAAATCAGTGCTGACATTCTAAATAAAGCTTTGAGCTTGAAGGGTAATAATCTAGCTGCTCTTTTCTAAATCCAGATCCATGCATGTTAAAGGAAAGAAAATTCTGCTTGAGGAATGTGTCAGAGGGAAATGCCAAATCTATTCAGCCAACAAGGAAACACCCTGGCAACAGGAAGCCCCACCCATTCCCAGAGTTAATTACTTAGTGAAATCTGGAATAAAAGGTCTCTGTTGTAGAAGATTCAGTTTTCTTTGGTGAAAACTTACAGAGTATGTGAAAATGTAGGCCATTTTCTTCTCTAAAATAAATGAACAAAAAATAAATAAATGAGTATAAATTCATTTTCAGCGTATAAGGTTTTAATTGAATTTCTTATATTTAGCCGATTTTGTTTTTGAGAGCATCTTTTTCTCTATATTGTGGATCATAAAATCTCTTTGTCTTTACATCATTTCAGTGTTTTTTTAAAAAACATGTGGGTGCATGGGTGTGTTAACTAGATAGAAAATCAAATGCAAATCTTTCATTTGTACTATTGACTCACATTTTTCCTTTTAGGTCAGAATCTTCCTTCAAAAGGAAGTATTATGAAGTGGATAAAGTTAAGTTGGGGTATTACAGATTTTTTTTTATCAAAAAATATTTTTGAATATTGAGTTTGCACCAAACATCAAGGATTGAAATTTTTCTGAAATTCCTTTCTTGCCCACAAGGGCACAAAGAAAAATGACCATAAGGTAGGGCACATTAAGTTCCATCTAATGGCTAAAGTGCTTGATACATGGGTATTACATTTACCTAATTATTCAATATTGCAAGATCAATAAACTGTTTAAATCTTCTTTAAAAAGTGCTATTAGGGGAGGAGGGAACGGGTATATGCATACACAAAGAGTGCAATGTTCACTACCCAAAGGATGGATATATTTGAAACTCGGACTTACGGGGGGAGGTGGGGTAAGGGCAACATACGTAACCTAAACATCTGTACCCCTATAATATGTTGAAATAAAAAACAACAACAACAACAACAAAAAAAAAACACTGAAAAATAAAAGTGCTATTAGGAATTCGGAATTCATTTAATCTGTTTTCCCTCATCTCTCTGCATGTATTTTGGACATCAAGACTATCATTTAAAAGCTAAATGGTGATAAAATTATAAAATGGAAGCATACACAAACAAAATGCTACACTTCATTTCATGGTCCAGTGAAACGAACTCAGTCTTTTACTTAAGGATCTCACAGAGTAAGCGTTCTCTTTCCAGGCCCCGGGCTCTCTGAGCTCAGGAGAACCAAGGCTCAGGCGGATCGCCCTCTGATCCCGCTAAACTCAGCTTCCATCAACATCATCTTGCCTTGGCAGTGCCTTCTCTGTCAAACCAGACCTCCTATAATTCTTGCTTTTCTCCACACTTTTCCACGTTTCTTCCTCACTCAGAAAGATCCTCCTATGAATTATCTGTCTTCCTCGAGAACGTCTATTCAGGGTCTGACACAAAGTAGGCATTTAGGACATGACCTTCACAAGCACATTCTTCAAGATGCAGCCTAAGCACCCACTCTGTGACGATCTCTACCTGACCCATGCAGGGCTACGCTTTGCCTTTTTTGCCCGGTCTTGTCAAACCAGCATGACTACTTATTAGCTCCCATTACACTAATGTTCCACTGGATTTTGTCATTCTCCTTCACCCGTCCTTGCGAATGGGCAGCATTCGTTGCATCTTTGCATTCCTGTCACTTAACTCAGTATCGTGTCTCTGGCAGATGCCCAAAGATTGCTGAGTAAATAACTGAGGGAATAAATGGATGTATAAATCTGTGTGTCCACTTATGTAACCACATGCATACTGTGTGTATGCATAAATATGTACATCCATCTGTGTATGAATACGTGTATGCATGCATGTATTTTTGAGTATTTTCATATGTGTGTATACATAAATAAACAAATATATGAGAGGATATATGGTGAGGGGTTTAGAATTATAGCTTCTTAAGATATAGAGACCTGTGTTTAATTTTTGCTTTTACTACTAAGCAACTGTGGGATCTTGGGAGATTAAATTACTGTAGTTTACTACCTCACTTTCTTGATCGAATAATAATAGATAATTTTGCTTTACTTATAGAATTCTTGAGAGGATTTAATAAGAAAATGCATGTAAGAGTTTTACACAGTCCCAGGCATATCTATCTACCTGCTCATCTTTTCTTCCATCACCAATCCATCCGTCTATCCACCCAGACACATAAACCTTAGTTAGTACAACAGAATGCTGTGATTGAGAGAATTAATGATTTTAGGCAAAACAATTCCTTTAGAATCCAAGAAAGTCCCTTATAACATCTTCATGGGCAGTTGCTTTTCCCATTCCAACAAATGAGCTGTTTACTTTATTTGAAAACCTGTTTCCTGCCATAAGCAAAACTTTGCTATTTACTGATATTGAATTCCTCCTCACTCTACCTCCAGTATTTATTTATTAAAGTACATTTTGACAATTTCAGATTATTATAGATTTCATGAATAAAATGTAAAGTCAATATATGTAAAGATAGTACCTTGGGAAGCTGAGTTAAATGTTTAATGTGTAAAATTAGTACTTTATGATTAACATATTTGATAGATGTTTTTGTGTTTAAGAGTCTTCTCTTTCACAGCTACTATGTGAGTCATCATATTTAATGGAATCTTAATGAGAACTGATTCTTACCGTTTCTTATCAGCTGTGTTTAAACCAAGAATACAATTTAACCTTTCTTCTTCCTTGCCAATTTTATTATCACAACTATAAATATCTATATCAAAAACACATATTGTTTTCATTAATATTTCTTTCAAGACCTGCCATCCCAATGACAAAGGCTTTGTCAATTGTTCAAAGTAAATTGGTTCACAATCTATGGTATTGCCATACAGTATTGAGAAATGACCCTATCTAAGGCAAATATTGATTCTAGTGAATTAACACTGGACTCTATTTTGATTCACAGAGTTGCTGCTTTCTAGCCAAATATAAGTTGTATTATATAGAATATTTTATTTTTGACAAAATACCAGATCATACAAAACAAAAGCAATTTGAAAGAAAACTTATTTCACTTATTTAAAAAATTAAAATCAACCTAAATTATGGGATATTAATTCAGTAAACCTAAATTTTAAAAATATAACCAAGACTTAAATTATTAAAGTCAATGTATGAAAAATTTACTAAATAGTTTATGAAACATTTGAAATTATATTCAGAAAAAATAAAGATGTACATTAACAAAAATTGACATTAAAATAAATATGAAGACTACAGAAACAAAATAACATTTTGACTCCAAGAGTGTTTATAATATACTCATTAGTGTTTCTAACATTTAGTTTACTTTGTCACATGAGAAAAAGCATTAGAAAACGAAGCATTTCCTTTTAAACGATGAATAAACAGAAGAAGCATCATGGCAAGAGGTTCTCTGTGCATAAACTTTACAGTGTCATGTATCACCAGGTCCATATGTTCTCTTTAAGTCCTCAAGTCTACTGTTCGTCACGTCTTCATCTCATAACAATTTTCTGACCTCCTTGATGATGTTTTTCTTAGAAAACATCATCAAGGTTAATGAAAAAAGTCATCTATTCTTTTTAAATAATTGAGATTTTGATGAAAGAAGATAGACAAATATTAATAATACATGAATGAATATAATTTATGTATATAGTACTTCAAAATTGAGCATGAATAGGAATTTGGATATTTATCTCATCGTAAATTATATATCCTCCCCATACTTTGTTACAAATTTATGAAAGATATTTACACAAATTATTTGAGTCACAATGAAGAATCATGTTCAAGGATGGAACTAGCAAATAAAATATTACAAGAGCACTCTAGTGTAAGTTAATAACTTTGATTTTATTCTCTATTTACCAGTTAAAATGGGTTGATTTCACCAAGAATCTATAAAACTATTTGCTAAGACTTGCTAAGGTCCATGTTCAGAAAGTTAACTATCATCTGGGATTGATACTAGTGTAGAATTTATAAATGCTTTCATTTGATTTCTAGAATTAAAGTCAATGACTGAATATACCAATTAGAATATTTTAATTTATTATTTACATACTCATTATAAAGTTTAATATTTCCATATATGAATAATTATGTAAATCATACCTATCCCAAAGTACTGCCAGAAAACACTTGAGTTCAGTGCCCAGATAATGTGTGTTGCTAGGATTATCATTTGTATGCAGATCTTGGATGTTTGGAAAATATACTCAATTCAAGCTAATTAATTTAAATTTTAAAAATTAAAAGAAAATCTGATTGTACTAAATAACTCCCAATATTAATTGAAAGAAAACTAGCAATTTAAGGACAACAGAAAATTATTTTTAAAAACAATTTAGTATTTTCTATCTAAATTCAATTTCCTTTAGAGGTCTTGCATAATGCATCAATATTTTATTATATTATTTTGCTCATATAAATTATGTGATGCACAATCTCTTCAAAATAAAGAATCATGAGAAAGAAGAAAATCGGAATCGCCAAAATATGAATGTTCTGATTCCAAAACAATTTTAGATATTTTTCTGATCAGTATCATTGGTTCTGCTTGCACTGGCATATTTTATGCACTGTTCTTAATAAAATTTTACTTGCCCCCTGACACTGTCATGGTAAGTTGCAGGGGTCTAAATTCTCCATGAGAATTGGGAAGACCATTGATGAAGCTACTGGTGTTTGCAATAAACACTTTACTCTTCTCCAGATAAATTCTCTAATCTTTAATATTCCAATTAGACTATAATTAACTTTTTTTCTCTAGATAATACACATTCACGTTCCTAGGAGACCTTTAAACTAATTGAGAAATATTTTTAAAATGTAGATATTAAATAGTGGATGCAATTTTGACAAAGCACCTTTTTTTTCCTTTCAAAATAAAGGCTTATATTTACTTGTAAATATCAGACTATATTATAATGTTAGTACTGAACATCCAGATTTCACAAAAAGTTTTTCCACATAGCCACATTTTTTTCAAAAACACATTTAACTGAACTTACGACCCTATTCACTTTTCTAGTCACTTTCCCAATTGGTTTTTTTTGAATAACATCAAAATATTTTTCCAACAGGGACAATCTCACCCATAATTTTTATTTTACCATCATGACAACTAGTAAAACCAACAATAGCCCAGAAAGATTTGATAGGATTATTCATTTGGCAATCACTCAATGGCAGCAGAGTTTCTATAAAATTAATCTTAGGAAATTCAGCAAAATGTGGTATTCAGCTATCAATTTGTCAGGAAGGGGAGGAAAATTGTCAAGTTTCCTAAAATGTAGAAGCATTATCTATCTTCTGAGAAAATATGATATGTTGATCCAAAAAAGTATGCTTCACAGGTAGCTAGTATAGATTGCTTTTGAGATACTTCTGTAATGTTATGCAGAAAGAAATTATGTGAATTTAGAGTTTGTAGGAAGTGATACGTAAGTATAATAAAATTTGAAAGTTCATAGCACCTGTTGATCTTAAATTAACCTGTTGTTTTCCAAAGATTAATATATTCCTTGATAGTCAGTAATACCCTTTAACCATGTTCAGCCACTGATGTTTGATTATGTACAAATGCAGTGTCTTGAAAGGCATTAGGGTCAGAGTAGTTTGCAGTCCTTGCATCATTCCACACATAACTTTAAATGAAAGGATAAATTGGTCTGTTTATACATCTGTGCAAAGATATCAGTTTATTCTCCTCTCTTCTGATTATTACACTATAGCTAAGCTCAGTTGCACTAACCACATGTACATTTTAAGTTTTTACAAAGAGTGAATTTTGCCCAAGTGCACTGAGTATTCGAATAGATGTGACTTAAAGAGAATAAGGTCCAACGTAAACTGTGCGGGTTATAAATAGGGGCTGGGTCTGTATTTCTATCCATAGTTTTTATTTTATTTTATTTTAATCTACAGGTACCAGAGTTTATTTGTGTTAAAAATAATAGCTCTTGTATTACATGTAAACGAAAATTTAAAATCTCTATGCAAATCAAGACTAAACTAGACACACCAAAGCCTTTAATGTATTAATATTCCATTTCTTAACATCTAATGCTTGAAACGATCATTTCCTCTATCAAAGCATAATCTCTGTTTTATTTTTTAATTTTCTGCCAAAAAGCAGCTTAATGATAGCAATGCCCCAAAGGTATCTATGCACAAAATCTGAAGTCATGAAAACAAATAAAAGAAAATCCGTATGCCTTGTATGATCAAACAATTGTAAAAGCAAATTAATTTTCTCAATTAAAATTTTCAACTTTGACAACAAAACCACAAGTAATGAAATTTTCATTATTTAAACACTCACTAGCAGCATTATTGTCCAACAAAATTTTTAATAAAACTCTTCTGCATTATAAATGAACTCTTCACCACCTAAGAGGGCTACTAATTTGCATTCAAAGTTTTTAAAACGTATCCACTGCAAGTCAACACAAAGAAAATCCAATCAAGAAAAGTTTTACCAATAAAAGAAAATGATGAATATGTTTTGTGCCAGGAAATTTCATAATTTTAGCAAATAGTATTATCCAATTTTCAATATAGTGCACAAAAATCAAATGCTAACAACATCAAACCACCTCTGACATAGCAGCTTTGTTTTTCATTAAAATATTTAATCCAGATTAGCGCAGGTTAGATCATGTGGACAGTGAATATGTGCAAAATGCAGGAAATCTCCTACCTTCATACAGTGCTTTAAAGCCTTGGGCGCTCACTGCAAAGTCTGTTGTGAACCACAGCGTGAGGATAGATCCTGTGCTCACTATCGAGGACGGTAGCTGAAATCCCGATAATCTAAATTTGAAAAAGATATTAATATAGTTAAAAAGCATGATTTGTTAAGGAAGCTTATTTGATGAAGTCATTTAATAACTCTTTTAACTGCGTTATATCCATTTCAAGCATGCCATTAAACAATTATATAGTCATACACAGGCTTCATTATGTAGGTGAAATTAAACATTTTGAAGGTTCAGAGTTTGTTTATTTAAATAGCATTTGAGAAAATTCCTTCCTGAAGGAATTATGCAACACATCGTCTTAAACTAAGCATACGGAAGATGACACAGCAATACACAGTCATCCTTATACACGCTACACAAAACATTTTCCATGTGTTTCTGAGTCTATTCTTTTCCTTCTAAATTATTAGGTAATGGGTTGTCAAATCTCATATTTAATGTGCTGAGTCTTAAAATATAGAATAATTCTATAAATGCTAACATGACATGCTATTTTGTTTTTTAGTATAAATAGTCATTGTATATCAAATAGTTTAATTTTTTTCTACTTTACTTCTATTAAAAAAATAAAAACTCTTACTAATTCCTAGTTTTAGATGGCCATAGTCTATTGCCAAACTGTAATTTCTTATAAATCAATTTTAAACTCATTTTCCTAATCAAAATGTACATAACAAATTGTGTGTGTGTTTGTGTGTGTGTGCATAAACGTCTGTGAGCTCAAACAAGAACATGGTACAAATCCATCTAGCTGGTTAATTCTATTTTATTCATGAAGCAGTGTTTTTCAGCTGGATCCAGAGCATCACTCATAGGGAAAGTAAGACCAGCACGGCAAAGGCCCAGGGAGACGGGCCGTGAGCCGTCTACAGGGCAAATTAATCCTGAGACAGCCTAAAGTCTATGACAGGTTAACCAAAACAAGAGTCCCAAGAAGACTTAGATTCTGTTAAAGGGCTTATATTTTCATGTCACAAAACCCACATACTGGCTTGTTCTTTCTCACCCTCCTGTGTCCTCCCTTCTTTCTTCCCTGTCTTTTGGTTCATCACCTTTTCTCTCCAGCGCAATCCGTAGTTTCATGAGCATTCTCACTTGCTCCCAAATGGTATTCATCTTCATGAACTACCCTATCTGCTCTCTGCTCCTTTATTCTGTTTGATTTCCTAAAAAGCAGCATTTGTTCCTTTCACTTTGCTCCAACTGGATGCCAATCCCACACCCAAATAGTCCAGTCACATGAAGAATTAAATGACTGAAAAGTTGGAAAAGAAACCACTGTTTATCACTCGCCAAACCAACAGAGACTTTGCTATGTGGTTTGAATGTTGTCTAATACAACACAGGAAACAATTCCATGAAGCAGACATTGCTTCCACAGAGGAAAATCAACAACCCTGAATTTAGAGTCCCTTGTGACCGGAAATCAGCAAGAATACAGAAATCACGAACACCATCAGACGACAGGATTTAATCAATATCTACAGGACACTCTACTCAACAGCAGCTGAATACACATTTCTTTCAAGTGCCCACAGAACATATACCAAGATTTACCATATCCTCGGCACTAAACAAACCTTATCACATTTAAAAGAATTGAAATCCTGCAGAGCATATTCTCTGAACACATTGGAATCAAACTAGAAATCAATAAGAGAAAATTGACATAAAAATATCCAATTACTTGGAAACAAAAACAGCCTAGTTCTAAATAATCCATGGATCAAAAAAAAGTCTTGAGGGAAATAAAAATATACATAAACTGAATGAAAATGAAAATACAACATATTAAAAATTTTAAGACTCAGCTAAGAAGTGCTGAGAGGGTAATTAGTTGCACTGAAAACATACATTTAAAAAGAGGAAAACTCTCAACTCCATAATCCAGGCTTCCAAATCAAGAACCTAGAAAAAGAAGAGCAAAATAAACCTAAAGCAAACAGAAGGCAAAAAATAAGAAAAGATCAGCACAGAAATCAATGAAATTGAAACAGAAAACAATAGAGGAAGATAATGAAACAAGAGATGATTCTTTGAAAAAATTAATAAAATTGACAAACATTAAACAAGAATGACAGAAAAAAGTGGGGGTTTCAGAAGGTACAAAACTCAATATTAGAAATGAAACATCAAAAAGATAATAAGGTAATAAGAGGCTACTAAAAAAACTATACATACATAAATTTGGCAACTAAGATAATAATATGGGCCCCTTCCTCAAAAAATACAAACTACAACTTACTAAAAAAAAAAATAGATAATGTGAATAAACTTATTAAAACTTTCCAAAAATAAATCACCAAGCCCACATGGTTTTACTGGAGAATTCTACCAAACATTTTAAAGAATTAACACCAATTCTACACAGTCTTTTCCAGAAAACAGAAGTGCATGAACACTTTTCTACTCATTTTTCTGGCATGGTAGTGCCTTTTCCTCTGGATTGAATTCTGCTCCTCCCAACAATTCATATATTGAAGCTCTAACCGCCAATGTGACTGCATTTTAAATAGGGCATTTAAGGTTAAATAATGTCAAAAGTGTGGGACTCTGATCCAATAGGATTCATGTCCTCATGGGAAAAGGAAAAGAGAAAAATCTCTTCCCAGGCATACACTAAGAAAAGTCCAGGTAAACACAAAGCAAGAAGGTTGCTGTCTACAAGTCAGGAAGGGAGCCCTCACCAGGAAGTGACCATTCTGGCATCTTTGAAAATCAAGCAGGGAGAAGAAGGAAGGAGGGGAAGGTCAAATACTCACCTAACAGGTACGATGAACACTATTTGGGTGGTGGGTACATTTATAGCCCTGACTAAAGCCATGTATAAAGACTATCTGTACCCCCTTAATATTTTGAAATAATAAAAAAAGAAAATGCCAAGGAATCTACAAGAAAATTCTTAGAGCTAATACACGAAGTCAGAAACACAGGATACACAAAGAACATACAAAAAAATTCAACTGAATTTCTACATACAAGCAATGCACACATGAATGCCAAAGTTAAAAATACAACATAATTTACAATAACTCAAAAAATTAAAAGCTCAGGTATAAATCTAACAAAGCTTATACAAAAATATACACAGGAAACCACACAATACTGAAGAAATAAATCAAAGGAAAACTAAATAAATGGAGAGATATGCTATGTTAATGGATTGGAAGGCTCAATATTGTAAAGATGTCAATTATCCCCAAAATTCATCTATAGGTTTGAACATAATTTCTATCAAAATCCCAGCAAGATTTTTTGTAGATATAGACAAGATTATTCTAACATCTATAAGAAAATGCAAAAAAAAAGAAAAAAGCAAAAACAATAGAATAGCCCAAACAATTTTGAAAAAGAAGAATAAAATAGGAGGAAGTAGTTTACCTGATATCAAGACTTATTTTATAGCTACAGTGATTAAGACCATCTGGTATTGACAGGCTGGCAAAGGGATAAACTCATAAATCAATGAATCGGAACAGAGCACCAGGAAATAGACCTACACAAGTATGCTCAACTTATTTTTGACAGAAGTCCAAAAGCAATTCAGTGGAAAAAATTTAAAAAGTTCTAATGGAACATTTGTATGTCCACAGGGAGAAAAAAAGCCTAGACTTAAGTCTAACAACTTATATAAAATTTACCTCAATAGGGATAACAAATGTAAATATGAAATGTAAAACTGTAAGACTTTTAGAAAAATCATAGGGGAAAATCTCCAGCATCTTTAGCTAGACAAAGAGTTTTTAGAGTTGACACAAAATTATCATCCAGAAAAATAAAAATTAATAAATTGAACTTCATAAAAATTAAAAACTTTTACTCCGCGAAGGACCCTAATAAGAGGATGAAAAGACATGCTACATACTGGGAGAACATACTAGCAAACCATGCATCTGACAAAAATCGAGAATCGGGAATGCACAATGATCTATCAAGATTCAACAGTAAAAGAATGAAAAATTTAGTTAGAAAATAGCCAAAAAGCATAGAGTCCTATCACCTAAAGCATGCATGTATAGATGGCAAATAAGCAATGAAAAGATGTTCAACATGACTAGATAATAGGGAAATGCAAATTGAAACCACAGGGAAATACACTACACACCTATCAGAATGACTAATATAAAAATACCAACACCACCAAAATGTTGGCTAGAATATAGACAAAATAGATTGTTCATACGCTGCTAGTGGAAATGTAAAATTGTAACAGTCACTCTGGAAAAGTTTGACATTTTCTTTAAAAACTAAACATGATACTACCATGTGATTCAGCAATTGTTCTTGGCATTTACTCCAGAAATTCTTATGGTGATTGAAAGTATTTTATATCTTTACTGCATCATATGAATATCCTAGTACTTTTATTGTACAATAGTCTTGAAAAATTTTATCACTGGGGAAACTTATAAATGTTACATAGGATCTCTGTATAATTTTTTTATAATTACATATGACTATATAAATATCTCAAATTAAATAGTTTAATAAAATGCATTGAAAAGGTTGAGATAGAGAGGTACTCAAGAAAATATTAACAATGATTAAAATAATCAATTTAGTGCAAAACCAAAAAAAATAGTATTATTTTTAATAACAAAACATTCTCTCATTAAGTTCCAAAAATAAATTGAACAAAAACTGTTGAGGATTATTTTGTTTAGTAATCACTCATTTTGAAGTTTTAAATACAACTCATATAAGTTTGGGTATCAGATAATGTGATAGCACTTTTAAATGAATACAGTTTTGTATCCTTTTTAATTAATGTGTTTTATAAAGAATTGTGATTCGAAGGGACATGGTGAAACTCTATTGGTTCAGGAAAAAGTACTGAGATGTTACGGGTTCTTAAAAACAATGGCTACTGTTGGGAGGTTTGGGGGGAGTTAACATCCATAAGTTTAGGTGAAATATATACATGTGATGTGTGTTCAAATAGCTGGAATGGAAGGGACTCATTCATGTTTGAGTGCAAAAGGATGGACTCCGACACTGGTTGGAGGGAGAAGGATGAGTTTATATGATGGATCACAAAGAACTTTCAAAGCTAAATTTGTGGTTAAATGTTTACAGCCATTGCTCCATCACACTAGCTCAGAGTGAGGAGTTTTATAAGAACAGATGGTGAAACTCGCTCTTTGGTGGCTCTGCAAATACACTATTGAGGACGCTCTGTAGTACATCCCTGAGTAGCATCCTTTGCATGAGCACCCTTAGGATAAATTTCATTGCTGTCAAACTGCCTAATTCTCTTTGAGGAATCCTTGTTTCTTATGAGCAACTGGTTTATTTGTAGCACCCGTAACTCATGGCATCCAGTCATGTTTTCCTCTTAGCGTTGACTAACAGAATACCTACAGCCAAATCTTTGGCTTTTCCTAAGCAATGAATACACTTTTATAATGACCTCACTCCAGATTCCATTCATTTGTATTTCTTCTAATTCTTTGCTTGCTGCCATCCATGTATCCTTGCATCTTTGTAAGCCACCTTGTTTCTCGTTACAACGAATCCAGGTATTACTAAAGTTCTAAGTCAATGAAAGTAGGAAAGAAAGATCCATTTTTCTCTATCAAACCTACAAATCACCTACAACGTAGGAACATCTGACCCATTTCTTGTGGCTCAGAAAATTAGTATTTCAGAATTTTAAAGTGATGGCTTGTTTAAACCACGTTGAGATGACTGAATGGCAAATCTAGTCACAAATACATGTCTTTCTGTCCATGGTTTTATTTCCTGCCATAATTTGGCCTAAATAGATCAAGCTGGTGTTACCACACAGTCTGGCTGACGTGGGCAGCAGGTGGCCCCAAAAACAAGGTGTGACAGGCTCCATTTCACCCAGAGGGGAAGTCTGCCCTCACCTCCATGACAGGTCACTGTGGAAAGCCACCCTATACCCTTATTCAAAACTTTAGGTTTTCATCCAAAGCCATCATTGAATCATTTTGAGGAGGGAGAGAGAATTCTTAGGAAATGGAATTTGATGTGAGAATAGTGACAAGAAATCAATTTCAGTTTTAGTTAAAAAAAGTATAATGTCAGTCCAAACATGCCTCTATTTTTTTTCGAGTTGCATCCCTGCTGTCCTATAGAATCCCATTTACTATATTTTCTACTGGGAGGAAGCAATTTCCCTCTTACATCTAGCAACCTGGGTAAATCAGAGAGCACACCTGTCAAACATGAGTGATTGTTAGGTAAAGTAGGAACGAATTGTGGCAGCGCTTCTGTATTTTAGGTACATGTTAATTCTGCAGAAACATGAGCTTCAGAATTGAACAAGTTTATTTTTCTTCCATCTTTCAAGAAGTGACCAGGATGAATTGAACACAGAAATAGATCCAAAATGTTTTCTACTATGCTATAAATCGAGATATTCAAATCCCCAATATCACTGTAATAATCTTCAAGGTCAGAAGTGGTAATTGCTAAAGGGAAAAAAAATAAGCAAATTCAGTGAAAAGCTAAGTAGTAACAGAAGGCCAGTATGAACGGAGTTTATTTCACATACATTAATAAGGAAGTCATTGCTCCAGTAAACACAGGTGCACTTTAAAATTACACATTGTACATATTACACAATCTGTAGGTTTGTTGTTTGAAAATATCAAATTTCTTTAAAACTTCAGTTTAGTTAAAATGTCAAGTGCACATTTTAAGTAAATTAGGAAAAAAAAAATCACTAAGTTAAATCTCTTCCCACAAAATGTAATTGCTTTAAAGAAAATCTCTGTAAAGCCAAATGTTGCCAAATTCATATCAATAGTCAATATTTGATAACTGCACATTTCCCCCATTTGCAATATGAGTATCCTCATAATATAACTTACAAAAGGCATGACCTACCCTAAGGAGTGAGATTAGAATAATGTTAATAACATAGGAGTTAGAAATGATCTTAGAGAGTAATTTATTCAATGTTTTACCAATGAAATTAATTTCCTCAAAAAGTGTTTTTTCAGCAAGATACTATCCAGGGCTTGTCTAAATGCCTCCAAAGCTGAGAAATGAAGATCCCACAAGGCACCTAATTCCTCTATTAACTAATAACCTGCTTAAGGTTTTTAGAAATCCATCTCTCTCCATTACGTTCAACCATTGGTCCCATTATATATTATTTGGAATAGTTTCCATACCATGGGATAAAATATGAGGCTTAATGTTTTCAAAACTATTCATTCTGTGTGAATATCATTATTTTGAGGTGTATTATCTCTACAGTTGCTTTATTTGAGTCTGAATCTTACCATATATTTAGTTTGAAAAACAATATTGGATAATCAGAATCGATGTTTCATTCATTCAAAGTATTTACCAGACATCTGCTAAAATGTATATTCACGGTTAACACATTGTCTGCTTCCAGAAAACCTTGTAGTCTAAAGTGAAGATAGGAAAATAAATAGGAATATTCTTGTAGTAAATAAATCAGGATAATCCACATGTGTGTTTTATAGCTGCTGTTCTACCTTCTAACATCGTCCAGATTTGATGGCTGGGGCAGTAGGGCATATTGTGGTGTGTATAAGTTATTGATAACATTTGAGTATTTCAACAAAATATGAAATTTGTTATACTCCCAACATATCCTAATTTCCATGTTAGTGTTTTAGAAAAAAAAATAGAAGGGTACTATCTGGGGATAAAGGATCATCAACTTAGAGATGTAGGTATAGCTCAAACATTTAAAAGGTATATATTAAAAATTTTTCAAAATGTGTTTTCCAAATCACCAAAAGATTATGTAATTATATTAAAATAAAGGAAGACTTCCTGTAGATAAAAGGAACTATTTTTTAATGGAAACAACAACCTCGTGACTGAGGAAGACAAAGATTAAATTCTGGATGGTATATCCATACCCTGGACAATCAAAACACAGAATGTATTTTGTAATTTCAGAAATTGTAAGTCTGTGGTTATTGGGTTAGTGTTTTCTCCAAACAATAACTATTTAATTATTTTCTAAAAGTTATTCACTGTTGTGTTTTAGAATTCATCCATGATTGTTTGTAGGTATAAGAAGGTTTTATTAGAGTAGAATTTTAAAGTAGGCAGGGGAATTAGGTTCTATTAGATATCAGATGTTTTTGCTTTTTATGTTATGGAGGAAAGAAATCATTATTAGAGATATTCGGTGACACAATAAGGCTCACTTGCTCTGGGGATAGGAACAATCTGGACAGCAAGATGTGATCATGTCCCTGGCAGAATTCATATAGACAGAAGATCCCCAGAGAGACTGAGAGATCTGAGAGTGGAGGTGGCCATGACTTCTGTTGCAGGAAAAGTCCTGGAAGGTCACCATCCTTATGGAAAGTCCTTGTAGACAGTACAGGGTAGTAACAATGGAATCTATACAACAGGGCATGTCTAAGTTCAAACATGTCTATGATTCCAGATCAGTGTGCAAGGACTGCAAGGGGGAAAAGGAGTGCCTTTAAGGTCCTGAAATCATGAGATCAGGACCTTTCTGAGCAGGTCCAGATGTTGGTGGTAAAAGACCGGATGCACAGGTGCAATGAGTTACATCGCAAATGGTGTCAGGAGAAGGCAGAGGCTGACCTGATGCCAGATGTCTCTTCAACTCCTACTGTTTCGGGGTCACACAACAGCCCCAGACAGAGATATCATCCAGGGAAGATGGAAGCAACCAGGTAAAATTGGAAAAGACTGAATTGAACACACACACACACAGAGTGAAGTGGCTCAGTACACCTAGACTTTATCAGATAAAAATTTCTGCTATAATTTGGAAAGAGACTCAATGTAGATATTACTGTAAAGTCCATTTAAAAAGTTATATATATTTTTTACATCTTAACTTTTAGCCTTTTAAAATATTACCTATTAAATTTATTTATTTTTCTGTTCTATTCGACATACCACTAATTTGAAACAATAATATAAAACATATAAATCTACTCTCAACATCAATTTTAATGATAGATTTTTATCATAATGTATAAACCATATATATAGGTGTAACCTATTGTACTTTAGTTTTTTTTTAAATGTGTTGAATTTTAAACTTAGGGAGCATCACTTGATGTAACATCTCTTGGGCACAGATTGAGTTAAATACCTTCTACTTTCTTTCAATTCTTTTCTAACTCCTTAATATGCCATTTGATTAGCCCAGTAGCAGAGATATTTCAACTAGCTACTGCACTTGAAGTTTTTCATTGCTACTGTTATTAATAAATTAAAGTTTAAATGTCTTGATTCAAGTCAGACAATTTCAAGCATGAATGTGATGTGTCTACGATGTCTGTTTTCCTTCTCTTGAAAGCACCCCTCACACCTACTTGAGTCTGGCTTGACTCAAAAGAAAAAGTAATTTCTTCATCTGATTTTATTCCTTGTATCATAGCCAACATAGAGTTCCTAACAACTTCAAGTTGTAATTATTAGCAGTCCAAAAACAAGTCTAAAGGTAAAATATTTTGTAAAGTTGCACATTGACAACTGCCTAAGAAAATGTTCTGCATTCACTTGTACTGCATTTACTTAATCAACAATTATAAACACAACTAGGAAAGAATCAACTTTACACAAAGAAAAATCAGGGCTTCTTGTGGTGAGACAGTCGCTTTGCATCTGCGGTGTCAGAGCATGTTTTTCTATTGCCTAGTGCTTACTAGAAATTCCAGATACTTCTAGTAACTTATTACTGGCCTTGTTAGTAGTCAGTATCTCAGAAGGGATACCTAAATGACATTCTGGTGCCATTTTAAAATGGGTTTTCATACTAATTTCTAAAATAAAAAGTCCATATGCCTAGCAGATGTGTGTATCTGTTTATGTGTAAAGACACAGACATATGTGATTATGTATTTCCTACGATAAACCAGAAAATTTCCTTATGACACTTTCAGTAATAATGTGCATGTGTGTTCAGTTGCTATAAAAATACACCTACTACAGAAATTTCAGGGCTTTTTTAATAATTGATTTTGTATTACTAATCCTGAATTAGTTTGAAATTTGATTATTTGTGTTGTTTACTTGATAATGATTATGTATATTTAGAGTGTACAACATAATATTTTGATGTACATATATATAGTGACATGATGACTATTGACAAGCTTTTTGCATGTCTATGAAGAATGATATGTATAACTGAACAGAGCTCTTAAAAATAAAAAATTGAAAATCTTGATTTGAAAAATACAGTGGAATAATATGATGCATAGTTAACTTAGTCATCAGATGTTCTTCAGAGAGATAGATATTTACCCTCTAAAAGGATTATGGCTGTGGTACATGAATATGTTTGGTTATATTTTGAAAACATCATGAGATTTCAAGTAGTTCTCTGACTTCTTGATAAAGAGAATTCTCTAATTTATCCTCATAATTTTGGTTTCATTGTTCTTCAAAAGTTCTTTGTGTGTATACCTGTGTGTATACCGTATGTGTGTGTATACACACAGATGCACACATTTTTATATATACACATAGGTACATATACAAAATATATCTCTATTGGATGAAGAAAAAACAACTTTCTTCACATTAAAATGTTTTGTAAACAGTGGCTAAGCTTGGCCCTTTACCAATTCCTCCTAGCAATTGGGAAAAACAGATTAGCTTATACAATTTGTAGAATCCAAGTTAGATGAGAAAGTTGCGAACGGATAGGTTGCATTGCATTACAGAAGACTTGGTACACATTGTGGAGGAGGCAGAGAAAATGTAGGTTTGGAGGCTAAATGAAAGAAAAGAATGAACACAGAGATCTGCCCTTCATACTGGGCACTCCGAGAGCTGGACCCCAAAATTCCAAAGGAATAGAAGCTCAGGGAGAGCAAAAGGATGCTCGCTGTGGCACACAGACATACACAGAGGCCCCCGAATACCGTAGCATGGAAGTGCTCCTCGAATATGTCTTGGAATACCCCCATGCTCTCACTGACTTAGTGAGAATGCCTTTCCCATTCAGTTAAGTTATATGGAATGAGGGTGTCGTCTGCGTTTCTGGCCATGGCTCACGACCCCAATCAGTGGTCACCTGGCAGGTAATGAAATCGAGGAGGCGAAGGAGAGAAGGCACCCTAAGGTTCAGCCCGCATGGACTGCTGTCCCACTGGGATGTGGAACCGCAGGTGACTGCCAGATTTTTCACGGTCAGGTACAAAGAATAAATGCATTTAAAATTTTTAAATGTTGGTCAAGGAAATTAGTTTTTTTAATAAAACTAACTGTGTTGTCCCACAAAATTAAGTCTATATCACAATCCACCCCAGGTATGTCCCCTCTGGTCTCTTTCCTAAGTGGGGTAGATGGGAAGGGGGAGGAGAGGATGGAGAAGAAATTTTCTAAAGTCACATTTGCTGTTTGGTGCTGAAAAAAAATATTTCAGTTAAACCACTGCGTTTAGTTTTGATGTACAGTTTTCCTTCCTAAGAGGCTGACATCACTGAAAACCTCTCAGTTTATTCAAATGTATCATTGTTCATATCATGGTTACTACACAGTTTACTTTCCCTGCAATCCTGAGAGGAATTTCGTCTGGTTATGGGGATTTAATAGACACGGTATATCTTAGTTTGCACTAAATAAAAATTTCCTCCTAAGGGATTTCACTCTCTGCTAAACACTACTCTCTAATAAAAGTGCCTCTGGAAAAATAAATATGTGTTCCCCAAATTGTATTCTAGACAAATTTGTCAAGAATTAATTCCACCAATCCTCTTTTTCTATCAATGCACTGAGTTATTTTGGGAAAGTTATTTCATAATTACAGAGTCTATAATACACTATTGGAAACAGAAATCTAGACAGATTTTGCCCCAAGCATGAAATAACATCTTCTTGATGTGACTTTATTATGACAACAGTACAGCAACATTTATAAATGACATGAAAACAGTGACAGCATTTTTCCACTCACAAACATCATTGTGAATACGTACTTCAACCTTACCCCCGCCACGCTGAGCCTCCTACGTTAACAGCTCCTGCCCCACCGGAGTGACAAGGATGCATAAATTGTCTTTCTAGTGCAAAATCCATCAGTAGGATTTTTATATCAAGATATGCCACTTTTCCATGTAAAGATTTTAGGTAAGTTCTGTGCCACTTTAGAGTAACACACAGGTTTCCTGATTTATTTTCTCCTCTGAGAGTTAGTATATTTAATACTAATCTAACACACAGCAGGGCTTTGAAACACGTGGTGACACCCTAATTAATTTCTTCAAGGGCAAGCTCAGGGAGTAGACAATGGCCCCTGAGAGTTTATTCCAGGTCTCCTTTGTCATGGTCTCAGTAACATTAAGGGAAGAGTAAAATAGTTCAAAGATGTTAAATAAAGATATGCAAATTTATTTCGCTGTGATATCTGACAGAGTGTATTTTTAAATTGAGAGTTTCTTCTTAATTTTGAACCTAACTCTATAAAATTAAAACCTTAATCCAGTAGTCGGGTAGAATCTGTGACATTTAGATTGATACACACCCACAAATTCAGAGATTGGAGTAGGAAGAAGAAAAAAGAGCCAGAGAAAGAGAGAGAGAGAGATGAAAAGAGAGAGATCAAATTGAGAAAGATCACATCTCCATTATTCTTTATAACAATCACACCAGACCCTGTTCCATCTTACAATTTTTCTCTCTGTGTGGTGACTTCGCCAAGTAAAAAGAGAAGCTAACTGGAAAAGAGGAAAAGATAGAAGAACAAAAGAACTGTGCATTCTAAAAATAGAATTAGAGAAATTCCTCTTCTAACAATTTTGAAACCAAACTTTTTTGGTAGTTTGGCATGTATTAGAAATGTAGCACATGCTTACTGAATTTATAAAATACATACACAACATAAGATACTAGGAAAATTATCTCTGCTATGTTCTCGATGGAATTAATAGAATTTATATATACTGTTAAAATATTTGAATATTATGTCACAACTGGGTAAAGGGGAATCATTTCAAATAAACACCATAATTTTTAAAACACTACAATAACTTATATTTTCACACTTTTTTAAATGTATCAATGTGTTCGCCAAATACCTCTAAGTATACTTAAAGAGCTTTGGTAAAGTTCACAGACTAGAATAGACAGAGACATGACTAGAATTCAGAAAATCTGTGAAACTGCTGTACTGGTATCATTTGTTTGGGCAAACGGCATGCTTAGTGTCCACCTCCCTCAACGTTCGAGGGCTTTTTCTACTGTTGCACGCTCCTTCCGTGCAACACTGGACCCTTCAGGCTCACACATCGTCCTGGACACACAGGTGCCACCTATCTATCGCACAGGAGAAGTGGCTGATGGGAGCTGGCATGCTGCCTTCCCGGGCTCACAGACGTGCTTTAGCAGCAGACAACGAATAGGCTGATTTCCAGATGTTACTGACAGGCAGGCGGAGATGTGTCTGTGTGGGGTGTGCCCGCTTGAAGAAGCCCGCCTTGGCCATGTGTCTAGAACAAAAAGTACCACACATTTGGCAGTTAAACCAAACTATGTGAGACAGACGTGTGTCTTGAACACCCAGGGGGAAGAGCGTGTGACTCCACATCTCATCTCACAAGGGACGTAACTGGGACGCCCTCAAAGGAAAGGGGATGCCAGATGTAGATTTGATGGGCAATAATTAGAAGTTTAACCAAAATCTATATTCTTAGCCTCGAGTCACACATATCACCATCTACATTCCATTTTTTTTCCTATCACAAAGAACATATTGAATTAACATCCTATGTAGAGGCTTTTTCAAATATAAGATTCAATTGAGATCATTCATGGATCTGATAATGCCAAGTTTCAGGACTAAAGCCAACACGTCCAATTGAGCTAAATATATTTTTCATTCAGGGTAAGGAATAAAAATCACAGATACTGAGAAAATTAAATTTCAGTTGCTCAGCCTCTTATAGAAATTAGCTTTTGGTGATGTCGAAGGCTTCTTGTGCATAGAATCACCTTACTGTAGGAGTAAATTAGTTCTTATTTGAATAAAAATGTTTGTAAAATCCACCTTGCCTTGGTTTTGTTTGTTTGTTTTTGTCAGTGTGAAATGAGACTGTCAACCTCTCCTCCCTGCAGAGGTTAATTGCCTGGTTTATGCACAGGAGTTTTTATTCCACTTTCCTTGACCACCCCACTTACTGAACCCTGGAGCGTGAGATGCAGTGTCCTTTCTTCACGGTAATGTAACAGGACCTTCTACGGGAGGACTAATTGTAGTAAAATGAATGCTACAGTTGCCATCCAGAAGAACTTTTTTGGGAATTATATTTTGGAAACGGTATACACATTGAACAACACAAAGCAAAACTTTGCTATCTCAACAAATCAAACCAAACGACTGACCAAGGACTTACACGGAAGATCTGTTTCTGAAATGAGGCAGTAGAAAAAATGAATCTTTCTTTCAAGTAACTGGAATAGAATTGTTTCATTTGAGGGAAAAATCTAAGCTGGTTTTGAAAAGGAAATACATCTTAAGGTATTTCTAGAAATCCTACCTATAGGTAAACAGTATAGAAATTGAGCCACATTTTCAAGTAATGATTATATTATCTATTAAATTGGAAATAGGTTCACAAAAGTAAATCACATGTAAATAGCCATATATGTATTTTTGCAATTTTTTCTGCCTACATACTGCAGAGTCTGTAGATATTTGAGCAGAATATTAAGGTAAAATGCTTTTCTTTCATATTCTACCAGTGTCTGTCTGCCCTGCCTCTCTGGACCCCAGAGTCACACAAAGGAGTTCTTTATTTTTTACCTAATGTGTGAAAGACCCTGAGCATTCTTACAACATTATACTACTTTACATACTTGCTGCCCCCCAGTTCAGTGTTTGTGGTGCTAAGAGAGGGAGGGCTATGGGCTAATCTGTAAAAGGATGCAGTTCTCTCCGCCCTCCACCTGCCAGCATAGAACTCAAGTGCCCTCACCAGAGAACTCAATTGCCAAGCTTCAGTATCAACCCACTCAAATGAATTCTCTAACGTCTTCCATGTACTTTCCTGTACATTTGCACACAAACCCCATGAAGCGACCTTATCTCCAATTAAAATGGGGGCAAGGACTAGTTCAAATCCTCTTAGCTATTAAAGACTGTAGCCAATATTTACATGCAACTTGTCTGGCTCTGAAGTTGGTGTTTTTTCTACCACACCGTGTTGCGTTCAACAGAAAAAAAAAATAAACTTGAGCATGCTTGTTCATTTAGATATTGTTAATTTAATGACACTGAAATAGTTAGATCTCAAGAAAGTCCTGAAATAATCTTGTCCTAGCAGCCTTATTCATTTAGTTAGTTAATTAAAGATAGATTCTTACTCTGTTGCCCAGGCTAGAGTGCAGTGGCATCATCAGAGCTCACTGGAACCTCAAACTCCTGGACTCAAGCCATCCTCCTACCTCAACCTCCTGAGTAGCTGAGACAACAGATGTGCGCCACCACACCTGGCTAATTTTTATTTTCATTTTTTATTTTTTTGAGAGACAGAAGTCTCACTATGTTGCCCAGGCTGGTCTCAAACACCTAGCATCAAGGGATCCTCCCTTCTCAAACTCCCAAAGTGCCATGATTACAGGTTTGAGCCACCATGCCCACCCTATTTTTTAGAGAGAAGTTATTTTAAAGTTTTAGGGACTTGGGGTTTTACCTAAATGCTCATGGGTGAAGTGTCGGTGACAGTACCAAATCTCCAGTCTCTAGACTCTGTTCTGCAGTGGGGCATGCTGCTTACTAATAAATACAGTTGCAGTTGGCGGATACCTAGGCTCAACCCATTAGCATAATGTGGAATGCTAATTGGCAAAGGCAGCAGTAGACCAGTGTTCGGTTCTTTAGCACCTGGCTGTAGGAAGATGCAATAGGAGTGTCCCAGCTTGAGTCATACATTTTACTTTCCCTCTCTAAGCCGACAGGAGTTTGGGAACCCTGCTAAGTCACATTGTGTGTAATCACTTTCCTATTATTTTATACCTACATTATCCCATCGAGAAGTTAGTATTTACTTGGATCTCCTGGAGATGGAGCCACTTATGCAAACTCTCCTGGCCTTAATACTCAATTGAGACTACCTACAATAACCTGCAAATATTTGGCTACTAATGAGACCATTCAAATAATCTGTCCTCAGTCACAGGCATCTGAAGGATGAAATGACTTGCTTATTATTCAAGATCTAATTCTTGAAATTAAATTAAAGGATGTATTATCTGAGTCTATATTGTGTTTTCTTAAAAGCATTAGAAGAGCAAGGACTTCTAACAGAGTTTAAGTACGTATACGTAGCAATATACAGTGGAAGTTTCCATAAATGAATCAATATGCAGTCATGGACACTCCATCAGCCCCAGACATCTAGCGTAAATTTCCACTTTAGAACTAAATTATAAATGACATTCTCTTAGTAATTTCAGCCACTACAGATCTTATCGGTGCCTTCCTATTTCTTCTGGTTTACATGGTTCATACTCATTAATCAAACATTAATCAATTAATCATCTGCATCCCTTTATTGCATTTTGGTAAGAATTATTTCAATGACTTAATAAAATCGTGTTGTTTATTAAAAAATTGCTTATTTTATTCATTTGAAATACTTTATTTGAAACACATTGTTTTCTTAAATTAAACAAATGGAAAATTGAAAGTGACTTTTTACTGCTGCCAAAATTATCATGGCTATCAATATGATTTTTCCAAATAACAGGAATTGCACAGCCAACACTAGTATACAACTTTGTGGGTTACTAACCTATTTCATCTAAGTTTATTGTTTAATAAAATATTTAATAATTCAGTAAATTCTTTCATCTAACCTCTTTTATCTTTTCCTACCTTCTTACATTTGAAAAAAGAGCTGAGACAGTTCTATACATTTACATATATACCTATTAATACATTTGTAAGTAACTTCAAGAACATGTATTTCTTCACTATTTAAAAGAATACATATCTCTTCACTATACTTTTCATTGTAAAAATGTTTTCCCCCAAGATAAAGAAAAACATAACATTGTAAGGCAAGATAGAAATTGGTATGTAGAATTGTACACCATAAAACTTACACTTAATAAAGTTAGCTTTCATTTTAATTAAGATTTTTAATAATAAAAACAGAATATAAATCAGTTTTGTGTCATTAATGAAGAAGCCCAGGCCTGTAAATATTGACTTGGACAAAAGATGTAAATCCAAGTGCAAAAATTAAAGGAACTCATAAGGAATATTACTTTTAAATATAATATGAGGATATAATAAGATCCCAAAGGAGAATCAATTGCAAAATATTTAATAAGCTTAATAGTAATGATATATGTTTATAATTTTCACAAATGAATATTAAATGACATCTCCTCAGCCCTAGACTTTTGGAGTATGCACTTTTAATTTTCACAAGAATTAAGAGGCTTAATATGAAAACAATATATTTAAAACTGGAATCATCGACAGTTTAAAACACAATTTTGAAGAGGGTATTGGAAAGAGGCACTTAATTCTTTGAAAAGTGCAATTTTGATTTAATTTTTTTGCTAATTTGGACATATATTTCAAGATTAAAAATACAGAAATCCTTTGACCCCATAACTTCTAAAATTTGCCCTACCATATACATGCATATCTACATAACATATATATGTATAAGACTCTTTATGATAGCATTGGTACTATGACCAAGATAATGGAATCAACTTAAAAGTTTATGAATTGGGGAGAACTAAAATAAATGATAACATATTTATATAATGAATAAGAAGAAATTACAAAGGATTGCTAATACACGCACACTCACACGACACTCACACACATATCTAATTGTCCCCATTTTACAACATAAAATGGTTCTTCATCTTGTTATTTAAACAGAAAAATATATGTTGGTAACTGTCCCCCCACCCCTCTATAATGTGCATGCGTATAAAGGCATGTACACATATCACTGCAGATGCGCATGGCTATATATAATTTCGAAAGATGCAAAAGCAACCTTAACAGTCATTTTCCCTGGAGAGATAGGTAGTAGCGTGGTATGGTAAGGAACGGTATTAATAATTTCATTGTATATATTTGTGCTGTTTAAAATTTTTATCATGTGAATGTATTCTTTTTACTATTAAATAATTTTAAAATGTTAATGGAAATATATGTATCTAATTTCAATTGTAAGATCTACAATATTTTTGTATGACCATGTGATATTATTCAAAATACAATTATCTTTAAGATTGCTTTTTTAAAATGAAATTGATAATAAATATCTTGTTATTAATTATACATGAGGTACTTTACAAGTGGTAGAATGCAGCATAGCATTAAGAAAAACTGTTTCAATTTAAATGGGTAAAAGCTGATTAGAACATAAATGCAATTCAATCGACATGTGGTTTATGTAAACATTTTATATTTAATTCATTTTATAATATTAAAGTTCATTATCTAAATATTTGACTTTGATTCTCAAAAAAAATCACAATATTTTCTAATTAAAATATTTACAAGTGTCTTTAAAATGCTAATGAAAATGTTTGAGGTGCAGTAGAGAAATTGAATGTTATATTCAAATATTGTGTTGCAATCCATCTTACTGACTAATCTTGGGTACGTCAAAAGCATGCCAAAGAATGGTGTTCCACCAAATATTGAAGAATAAATGATTAATAAAAGAATGAAAGAAAAAGCAGGGAAAGAATTCTGAGTCATTGCAAAGTATTTTGTTACAATTTCAGAAAATTTCTTTATATATCCTATTTTCAGCTTGCTTACATAATCACTGTACATACAAACTCACAAGTGAAATAATTCAACAACCAAAAAATAAACAATGAAAGCAAATTTGCCGAGTCATTTCTATGAATGCTTTTTTTTTTCTAACAGGCTCTAGAAAACCGTTTTGTTATAAAGTGACCAGAGTCTGGGCTGTAGAATCATGTGACTAAATCTCGATGTTCTGCCACTCTTTTATCAACCGTCCTGATTCAGCAAAACGGCTGAAACAGCTCTGAATGAAGGCCAGGTGACCATCTCCTCATAAACCTTTGTTACAGCACCCTGTGCTGTATATAATGCAGCGAGGGCTGTTTCTGAATGTCCTTCCTTTAAGAAGCTTTGTGCTGTTTCTGTTTTTATTTTGTAACAACAGTAATACAAAATTTTAAAAGTTAGAAAACAAATGTATGCAAAGTATATGGTGGAAGTTATGTTTCAAAATCTACTCCATTCCCACACTTCTGCCTAGAGATGCCCACTAGTAACAATATAGTATATACCTTCCCAGTCCTACTGTACACAGAGACATAGATAGTCCATGCTATAAATGTAGGTGATTATATGCTTATTTATAGGCATATTTTCTCTATTGCTTTTGTATGTTATTCCTTACATCTGTTTACCTGGAGAACTGCTCAAACAATATGCAACTAAAGATACTTTGTTTTACTTTTAGTTCTTCCCCAAAATGACTACAAAAATAGAAGCTAATCCTCTGAATTGCTGTGGATTCTAGAATATTTTTACAATTTGGTTGATTTTCCCTTATTCAATGTCACCGAGAAGTCAGTTCCCTAAAAAGTATATTTTTTGATACTGGAATCAGTGAATATTTTAATTTCGTACATAATCCAAAGACAGTAATATTCTTTGATAAATGGATTGGATTTCTGAAACTGAAATATGTGAGTTGCTTTTCTCTCAGTGATTTGATATGGGACTATAAATTAATGTGATTGTTACTTTTGATGAATATATAAATGTAAGTGATAGTCGTCCTTCAAACTAATGTGCCTACAGCTCCACAGATATCTCCAGGTACTGCCATTGCTCAGACCCTTCCATTCCTGGGAAACCATTATCTACTTTTAAGGTTTTGATTTTAATTTAGAATATATGGCTATGTGAAAAGAGTGGAAGGTGGTATTAGCTTTTATTTATCGTATATAAAAATTCTGTGAAAAGAGGTGGCTGGTATAAGAACAATATCCTATTTCTCCATGTAAATTTTAGAATTCTCATTGAGATACATTGATGGGTATATAGTAGGTATTCAATTTGTACTTGTAATTGGTAAGTGATTTAAGAATGGTTAAGATCAAGGCACCAGGATCCATCTTTTCACTTTTGGGGGCAAATTTTGTATTTACTAGAAAATAAAATTACTTTATTTTAGACAAATCTACCGATATACATACGCACCAGTCTTCATCAAAATGGTGCTGTTTTATCACAAAGGCAACAACAAATTAATCCCCAAAATTGCAACAATCATTAATGACAACATTGGATTGTAAAACATAACTGGACTATAACATTATTCAACAACTTTGGATTGCAAGACATAATCAGGGTTTATGTTTTTATCTAATCTAGGTGTTTCTTTATATGTTACATATGTTAGCACCAGAGTATAACATAGAATATCACAGTGTAAATCATTGTCATGTGTGGTTAAACACAAACACACAAGGGATATGTATTTACTTCAAATATGAAACAAATTTAGTGTTCAAAGAAATGACATGTAGTTTTAAGCGATACAAAGATTTATTGAAACAGCTATGGACACGGGGAGCACTAAAGGGAGGGAAGGGCACACCTTTAACCTGCATTTGGGGAAGGCAAAGACATAAAGTGTAGCTAGAAGGTTTGTACCCTCACAATACCTTGGAATAATAATATATATAAAAAAAAAAGACAATAATGCTTTGCAAATGTATAAAAACTACTTTCAGCATCATGTA
>CAUYSK010058170.1:0-37106 GCA_963575035.1 Avahi laniger
GTAATCCTAGCAATTTGGGACGCCGAGGCGGGCGGATCGTTTGAGCTCAGGAGTTCGAGGCCAGCCTGAGCAAGAGCGAGACCCCGTCTCTACCAAAAATAGAAAGAAATTAATTGGACAGCTAAAAATATATAGAAAAAATTAGCCGGGCATAGTGGCGCATGCCTGTAGTCCCAGCTACTTGGGAGGCTGAGACAGTAGGATTCCTTGAGCCCAGGAGTCTGAGGTTGCTGTGAGCTAGGCTAACGCCATGACACTCACTCTAGCCAGGGCAACAAAGTGAGACTCTGTCTCAAAAAAAAAAAAAAAAAAAAAATCTTGGCTGACCCAAAAGAAGAAACTTAAATATTTAAACTAAAAATGGGGCCAGGTGTGGTGGCTCACGCCTATAATCCTAGCATTCTGGGGCTGAGGCAAGTGGATTGTTTGAGCTCAGGAGTTCGAAACCAGCCTGAGCAAGAGTGAGACCCCATCTCTACTAAAAATAGAAAGAAATTTGCTGGACAACTAAAAATATATAGAAAAAATTAGCTGGGCATGCTGGCGTATGCCTGTAGTCCCAGATACTTGGGAGGCTGAGGCAGGAGGATAGCTTGAGCCCAGGAGTTTGAGGTTGCTGTGAGATAGGCTGATGCCACGGCACTCTAGCCCAGGCAACACAGTGAGACTCTGTCTCAAAAAAAAAAAAAAAAAAAAAATGGTTTGGGAAAATGAGGAATGAGAGAATGGGGGTTGGTGCAACTTTGATTTCTGTGGGGCTATCTAGAATGCAATGGAATGGAAATGGAAATGCTCTTGTACTGAGATTACTTAACTAAAGGTAAAAATTATCAAGAGAATTTAGAAATGGTAGCCTCAAGTCTCAAGGAGTGGCTTCCTGGACACATAAGGAAATGTAAAATGATAAAAAGCAAACTAAGTATACAATTTCTTGGTAATTGTTATCTATAATAGCTAAAAGCGAAAGTAAAATAGTGTGTTGGGGCAGATAATGCTGGTCAAGCTCAGATTTCAGTCTAAGTTTTGGCCGAGAGCCTTAGAACTGATATGAAGGGAACACATAGCACCTCTTTTGCTGCAAATCACAAAAACAATTAGTCTAACAAATTGCTTCTTGGCCTTTAGTGAAGATTAAGGGTACCAGTAAAGGTAGAGAAAGAAAATGCAGAAGTCAGGAAGTATAAAGTGCAGGAGTTTTATCATTTTGTAAATTGGTATTGTCAGCTTCCTGAAGACCTGCTAAATGGATTGTGAAGAGTGGCTAATTTAGAGGCAGAGTATTTGCTTTTGAAAGCCACTGAATGGAAAACAGGGTTAATGCAGGATCCACAGCTTGCTATTGCAAGATCACAGATGGGTGTACTTGATTCAGACATACAGTAGGTTATTTGCTCCCAGAAGAGAGTTGGCTTATGGATAAGACTGAAAGTTTGTTTACCCTAGAAGGGAGACAGTTTTTGTCTTCCCATCTACAACTAGAGGAAGTTTCCATGTGAAACTGATAATATGCTTGTATGCATGCAATTGTGCATTGACTTCATGATAATCTGGACATTCATCCATTCAATAAGCACCCTGATCCACATAATGGTCAAATGACCAGTGATTAAGGGGCCCATTTTGTGTGGGTACTTCATGTAGCCTTACTGAAACAAAACTGGGAAGTCATATTGGAGGTTTCCTCATCTTTTTCCCTTATGGGTATTACAGATATGCAGAAGATTCACAGAAAAGTGAGAAAGGAAAAGGAAACAGGCATTCATTCATGTTAATAGAATGATTAACAGAAAAGAGATTTCATAGAAAAGTGAGGAAGGGAAAGAAGAAAAGCATTCCTTCCAGCAGACGAATCTTTTTAGATGATGATTAAGAAATGAGATAAAGTGGACATTGCTGGTGTTAAAAATGTCTTAGTGTAACATTTTGGAGTTAGGTGAACTAATAGGAATCCTCATTGGTCCCCCAACATTAAAGGGCCGTAAATAAATCTGATTTATTTATCTCAGTTCAAAGGAATTTTAAAAGCCAAGAAGAAAAGATGATAACATGAAACCAGCATTAAGATGAATAGACTTTACCTGGCTTGTGTATGACTAGAGAATACTTCTTTACTTGATATAGTAATATAGAAGGCATGAAAATGTGCCCTCAGGCCAGTCTTGACTGAATATGCTAAACAGAAATAACTAGAACTGTCTGAGCTCTGAAAGATTGTTAATTTGAAACCAAACAGAATATTTAGTGGAAGAAAAAAAAAAAGATTACAACTTTTATTAATGACATGTTAGAAGCCAGACGGCTGGTATTTATTTGTGATGCGGGTGGAGAAGAGGGGTTGGGGGAGGCGGAGACGGTTCATGAAAACTAATGTAGAATAAAGTAGTATTGCAAACAGCATCAGTAGTGTCTAACATTGCTTTCAACAGCACAAAAAATAAAGGATACAGTACACTGATATTCAGTGATTGATATTTCAGATTTTTTTTTTTCTGTCTCAAACTTGGAAAAAGAGTCAACTGTAGTTTTGCCTTCATGTGGGAAGGATCCTTTATATTTACCATGCTGCTACAGAGTTACTATCATAATTTGTTTCTAAGAAATTTTGACTTGATGCAGTTCAATGTAATAAACACCATACTGAAGATAACATGATAACATCTGAAACCTAAGGGCAACCTAAGAACTAAACATACGTTGATGCAAGTATGGTTGACAAATCCAACAAAGATCTGAAGACGCACCCAAAAGGTGAAATTTTTTTTTTTTGAGACAGAGTCTCACTCTGTTGCCCTGGCTAGAGTGAGTGCCGCAGCGTTAGCCTAGCTCACAGCAACCTCAAACTTCTGGGCTCAAGCGATCCTCCTGCCTCAGCCTCCCAAGTAGCTGGGATTACAGGCATGTGCCACCATGTCTGGCTAATTTTTTCTATATAGTTTTAGTTGTCCAGATAATTTCTTTCTATTTTTTTTTTAGTAGAGACAGAGTCTTGTTTTTGCTCAGGCTGGTTTCAAACTCCTGAGCTCAAACAATCCGCCTGCCTCGGTCTCCCAGAGTGCTGGGATTACAAGTGTGAGCCACCGCACCTGGCCCAAATGGTGAAATTCTTGAAAAATGTAGGAGACATTGTGACATTCCACAAGTGACTTAAAATAAATTCTGTTATTACCTACTCCTAACTGAACAGAAAGTTCAGCATATGCCTGATTTGGATTTTGTAGGCTTTGTTTTCCACAGCTGAAAATGTTGCTGACTCCTTTCCATAACACCATCCAAAGGGAAGGCTTCTTTTTGAGGACATTATGTCAAGTAAAATAAGGCGTGCACAGAAATACAAAGTACCACATGTTCCTACAGGCAGGAACTAAAAAAGTAGGTATCATCAAAGTAGAGAATAGTGGTCACCAAGTGATAGGAAGGGTATGGGGGTAAAAGAGATGGAAGAGAATTTGGTTAATGAGTAAAAAATACAATTAAATAGAAACAAGAAGTTTCAGTGTTTGACAGCTCACTGATATTGACAATAGTTACGGTGAAATTATTGTAAATTTCAAAACAGCTAGAAAAGATTTGGAACGTTCTCAACGAGAAGAAATGGTATTTGAGGTGATAGATATTCCAATTACTGATTTGATCATTAGATTACACGTGTGTATCAAAATATCACATTCCTTATAAATATGTTCAATTATAATGTATCAACTAAAAAAGGCGGCTTATTCAAATAAAAAAATTGAACAAAGGTAGACCATGTCTGAATTGCAAAAAGTGGTTTGTCAATATTTTGGGCACCTATGACTCACATTCTAATTCTAGAAATGTTTGCAACATCTACTTAGGCAGACTGGAGCTTATGGCAAACAACCTGCAAATGACACTTCATTGGTGGGATTTCTGGACCAGAAAATTTCTGGATGATACAATATATGCCATTTGAGACATACAATTACTAGCCCATTTTAGCTTAGTGTTGAGACTGCTTCTGTGACTGAAAGACATAAATAATCCTAAAACCTGAAATAACCATAATGTCTTGGGTGATGTTAGAAAACATTATAACGAAGAAGTGCTCTGAAGAGTAACATGGAAAATGGGTTTATTACTGGAATATGTTACCAGGAAAGTGCAAAGAGCTCCACATCATATTCAAAAACAGATAGTCTCTTTTCCTTTGGTCCAACTATGGAACCACCTCAGAAACTGCTAGATGCCACTGTCTGTCACCTGGACCATGTCCTGTGAAAAGCTCTCTATTAACCAAAAATGAGCTGCTTGGTTTAGGATGGCAGTTTCAAGTTTGATGGACAATGTCCTGTTTGAAAGGCTGACACAGAGACCAGTAATGAAAACACTGAAGGAAAGAACAAATCAGCTCAATGGTTGAATTTTGTATTATTTTTTTGAGTGATGAAAAAACTAAACAATGATTAAAAAAATCAAAACACCATTTGAATTTTTAATGGAAAATTGGACTATTAAACTGATGTCAGTATGTGACATATCCTATGGAAATCATACTGAGAATTTAGGGAACACTAAAGTAGGACATGTTGATGCGCATTAGAAGAATCCCTTCTAGGACTGCCATGTGATTAGGACTGGCAAGTGGATATCTTGGTGAATTCACTTGAGCTGGCCACCGCATGGGGGTGCTGCAGCAATGCAGAGATGGGATGAATCTAGGCATAGTCCTCTTGTACTCATCAAGGAACAAAATCTCAAGAAAAATATCTAGGCAAGAAGAAAGACAAAGACCACAGACTGCAGATGACTATGGGCTGATGGGAAAGCCCTTAACAAAGCTGAATTGCGATGTACTAATATCAGAAACTCTGACAGGGCACATATGGGTCCTGCTTATTGTGGACTGGGCCTTTGCATATCTGGTGGTAGATGCCAGTGCTCAAAACACTACAAAAGATTAGAACAAAAGATGTCATAAGCACTGTGACACAATGAGTTGCATTTTTTTCAGAGTAAGAAACACGCTTTAGGGCCCATCATGTCCAAAAATGGGCCAAGAGATGTCACATCAAACGGATATGTCATGTTATAGGTTACAGAGTAATAGTCTGACTGAAAATGGCTATTTGAAATACTGATTATATAAAATTGTTCGATATTCACTAATTTGGTATTCATGGTAACTTTACAGAACATAAACTACTGTGAATAACGTAATCAATTATGTAAAAATGTGGCAAAGTACAAGATTGATTATGTTAGGAAATTTTTTACAAGATGAATACTATTTTAATTATTATTCTTTTTCTAAATCCTTAGTAAAGGGCCAAGGGTGTAAGAATAACATCTATTGGATGTTGGGCAGGGGGGAAGGGGAAGGAGGGAGAGGGGACGGGTATATACATACACAAAGAGTACAATGTGCACCACGCAATAGGATGGACATATTTCAAACCCGGCCTTCGCGGGGTGGGGGGGGACAAGGGCACCATATGTAACCTAAACATCTGTATCCCCATAATATGCTGACATAAAAAAAAAAAAGGGCCAAGGGCCAAATCTTTTTATACACAAAAACTCAATGTATCTGAAATCCTGAATTCAGTATCATGCCAAGGCATGCCATAAAGAATTAATTTTAATGTGTAGTCTTTAAGGATACAACAAAAAAGAGTAACAAGAAACAAAAACACACCATAGGACAAAATTCTTCTTAAATCAAATTCTATTTGTGAACTCAGCAAAATAATTTCTATAAAACAAAACAGCAAAATATTTAAATAGTATAGAATGGGCTGTATCTGTTTGCAGGGATATCTGGTTTTTGAACACCTTCCAAAATATTACATACATTCAAAAGTTATCAATGCTTTTAAATATAGCATTAACTCATGAGTTTCTTGGAATCTTTAAACAAATGGTTACTCTAAAATGGCACCTTAAAATTATATTAAGTAAGCAGGAGTTTATGTTTTAGTTAAACCCCATATCTAACAATAAGAGTTTGAGAATAATGGAAAAAGAACTAGGACAATTCTTGCTTTCAAGTAAAATTGTAACTGTTTAGAAAATCAGACAGACATCTTGGTGTAGTGGTAGACACTTTGTATCTACTTAGAAATATCTACTCTGGATTCTGATTGATGTCCAACTTCACTGGGATCCAGAAGAAGCAAATTTTAGAAGCTTCATTTAATAAATTCTACCAAAAATCAAAACAGTCACACCAGATACAGTCTTCTATTATGCTCCATACATTCTGGCACAGCAAAACTTTGCATATTTTTTACATTAGAAAAATTTCTATTATTGATATTCTTTATCTCAAGAGACTGAACTATGAAACATTAAATGTGAAGAACATATGTGCAACAAAAACTGCTTGTTTGTCACATTCCCCTCACCCCCATTTTATGTTTATTACAGGTATAATAAATAAAAACTCTGAGCAATAGCTGTCACTCTGGGTCAATTTCTGCCATTCAACATACCTACAGCTTCAAGTGATTAACTCAATACCAGAATAAAAAGGTAATGAAAAATACCTAGATATGTTACATCAGCAATTATCCACATCAACCATATCATTCAAACATTACTATCAGCCTTACATATCCAGTAACGAAGAATTAACAAGAAACTACTGGTGAGATTGATACATCTTTTATGTTCCTTTGGGATGGGGAAGGGTAAAGGAGTCTAACTGCCATGAAGCAGACAACACTGATTGCAGAATGCAGCAAACATAACAAGAAAATTAATTCTTGTATTGATAGATCTTTGACTCTTTTCATCAAAAAAGTTTCTTGCTTAAGAATTAACAAACATTAATATACTATATACACCTTTGCCATTTACATATTAGTAATCAGCCATTTATTACAAAACACTATAAACTTTCCCCTGTAGCTTGTTTATATACTGACAGTAAATTTCTACAAATGAGACAGTGAATAGACTCTCCACTTCATGTTGCTTTGGAATAATAGTATCTCTAGCTTTAAATACTAGTCAGGCACAGAGAAAGTTTGGACTGTAAAGCCTGAGTGCATGGTCTTAAAGGAACCACTTTAATTTATGTGCATTTCATTGCTCTTTCGTCTGAAGTGAAGATACTTCTTCATTGCCTTCATAATTTTCTTGTGCTCGTTGGCCAGATTTCTGAGGATTATTCAAGTGATGTACTGCTGGCCCTGTATATGGCTGTCCATGCATATGATCATTCTAAGAAGGTAAAAGAGACCTGCATGTCAAACTTTTCACATATTACGATTAAAATTTAAAACATGTGCTTACAGTTTGTCTAAAATTTGATATTTCTTTTATTTCTCCAATTTACTTTTCAAATAACTTTCAAATTGATCCTCTACTGTAAGGAAAACAAGTACCCTGTGAATAAAATATTTAGAGAAATACACCCACACAAATCTGTGTCTGTGAGCTCTTGGTATTATTAGATTTTACCTTTTTACCTTTTAAGAGTCTTGTGTCAATAATTACTGTGCTAATATGAGTGGTTTTTCAACTGTGGTATCAGGACCAGCTACATCAGCATCACTTGGAAATTTGTGAGAAATGCAAAGTCTTGAGCCCCAACACAGATTACTGATGCAGAAATCCTGGGGGTGCGACTGAACTCAGCAATCTTTGTTCTTAGTAAGTGCATTTAGATATTATCATGTACATTAAAGTTAAGAGCCATTGTCTTAAAAGAACAGTCACATTTGTGGCTTACTCTCAGGACAATCTTCTCAGAATCTTTTCCACAAAATACTTGGTTTTGTATAAAAAAGTCTCATAAATTTTCTTTATCTATACTTTCCTCAGTTATATTTTTTTAATAAACTGTCTAGTGACATCAAACTGTAAATTTTTTAAAAACATATTTACTGCCACTGAATGTTGGGTATTCTTGGTACCCAAGTATCCAAGATACTTTGCTTTTAACATTTCTTCAATAGTTATTAATTTTATGTTGATGTGAAATATCACACAATTTTATTAACTGCAGCTATTAACACAAGAAGCGTGTCTGGTTGACAAGGAAAATAAAATAAAGGTAAGATGAAACATGCTACACCATAATCCCACTCCAACCTCTCCTCTTCTGATTATCTTGCCAAGGCTGTTCTAGAAAATTTCTTTATTACCAATAAGATATGAAGTATTTAAGAAAAAAACTGAATGCCCTCCTAAGCATAAAAATTAGTTTGGGGGATAGAAATGCAAACAACTGCTTTTTACCTGTTGATACTGAGATCCAGGTGAATGAGGATATAATGAGGCATCTTCTGGTGGAGATGACTCATGTTCATCTGGGGCATCTTGGTCATCTGGCTCCTAATTTTAAATATTTAAAAAAATTATGAATTTGATTAGAAAAGAATCTTCAAATTTATTTTTACTCTCCTTAATTTAAGATAAACACTTTAAAAATGCAAAAAGTTGGCCTCTTTAATAATTGATAGTAAGAGGAAAAATATGAATTCTAGATAATGATTTTTAGACAATTTTGTAGAAGTTTTTCCAAAAGGAACCCCTTGTTAACTTAAGGACAAATCAATCCAATGCTAATCATTAAAGCAAACAAATCCGCAATATAAATTTTTTTACATAATCATTATATGGCCTATAAAATAAAGAATTACTTTTCATTCTCTCATTTTTATCTGCTGCCCACTGATGGCCTTTTTTACCTCCTCTGGGCAGAGTTCACAAGCTTTTGCAAGTGTCATCCTAGCACTATGTGATCTCTCTAAGAAATAACCATTTGATGTTTCATTGCTTTGTACTGGAGGAGACCAATTGCTGTAAGTGTACTGAGGATTGCCAGTATATGGTCTTCTTTCAAGTTCATCTCCAAGCCATTCCACTGCCCAGGTCCACTTTCTTTTAAGATCACCATTACCCTTAAAAAGAAAATAAAATTATATTTATAAAAAGAACGTAATTTTCAACATCAGTTTTAAATGCTAACTCCAAATTTTCATAATTATTTTCTTTTTAAATAGTCCCTGAATTCTGGCTCAGGTTTCTATAGTTATAAGAAAAAATTCTTACCTGTAAGATCTGGCAAGCAACGGGACAACTACTAAATAGGGCTACCATACATTTTATACATTGATATGCTCTTTTTTGATAGTGATTCTTAGAGCGCTGGATTGTATCAAACAGCCCATCTCGATCATCTGGGATTCCTTTAAGTGCATTATGAATTCTAAAGAAGAACCAGATATAAAAATTTGTAATATCTAGTATTAGCTAGCATTTGAGTACCACTCAGTACATGTTTTTCATGTAAACATTTCATCTAATTAACCTAGAGTTAGTTTCCTAAGTAGGTAGCATTAGTAAATCCATTTCACAGATGAGAAAACAAATACGGAAAGAATTCACCTTGTCCAATATTATAGATCTGGCAAATTGGGAAGCTGTCTCGAAGTCTGATATGAATTTGACCTCTTGCCAAATTATAATCCCTAATGATTTTGCTGAATGTACTTAACATTTAAATGTATTACTAAAAGTGAATTAAGGACAACGATGTTATGTTATTTCTTATTAAAGTTAACTACATTTTTCTTTAAGACTACTTTAGATGAGAATAATTTACTCCAAGATTCAAAGATTGCATTTCAATATAAAGTAAGAATCCAGTGACTATGAACCAGTGATATGATTTGACAGTACAAAATTTAACTTGAATTCTTATAGTAAGAACACATACATGATGGATAAAGTAATTTTCACTACCAATAAGATGTTGCTGATATGTTAATGATCAATTATTTCATTTCAGTGCTAGCTAAATCACATCATAATATTTTATATAGTGATTGTTCCCTGTTCTTCTTAACAGTTGATTTGAAAAATTTACTGACAAATAAAAATATGCCTTCTTTCTTTTGCGTCATTACCTGGACAGAAAAATAACTAGAAAAAAAAATTGCCTTTACACTATGTGTCTCATTTAACAGGACAATATTACATTCCAAGTCAGAAACCAGTTTTATTGTTTACCACAGAGACATTCCTAATATACATTTTGTTTGGAAAAGGCAATTTTTAAAAGTCTAACAATTTCATACAAAAAATAACATGCATAGCCCTGGCTTCTTGAAACATCTGTAGTATATATTCTATTTTATTATTCCATTGTAAGTTACAATCAAGTGATATGCAATACTTCTGCCATGTCATCATTAGTGTCAATTATATCACACGCAATTTTGATCAATAATATCTTTGCCTGTTTTGTTTTCTGCTGCCTAGAACACTGTCTGGTGCATTGCAGATGTTGATAAATATCTACTGAATATTGTTTACTAAATAGACTAAATGTTCATTATATAAATCATCTGAAGTTTGGGTTCATTAGTACAACATTATACTAATTTTGCACACAAAAGTCCACTATTATCCACATTTATCCTATACCTCTACTATTACTACTTCCTTTCATCAAATAAGAAGGCTAAGATGGGATTATTTTAAAGCAAATGTAAGAAGCCACATAATAAACAATATATGCCTATAAAGCTCCCCTCCAAAAAAAAAACAGTAAAAATTAGACCCTATTAAACTCTTAAAAAAATCAAATTTTTAAAATACCAATGGAAATAGGCACTTTTTCAAAGGTTGGAACTTTTTAGTTTTATAGCAATTAGTTTTTGGTTAATGTCATTTTTATAAAATTAATCGATCTGCTTGAAATCTATGATGGTGAACTGAATGACAATTTGAATGTTAATTTGAAAATAATAATTCATGAAACCTAGTATTTCTAATTCCTGAAATTCAAGTCTATAATAATGTCTTTAAGCACTGTGTTCTACATCTTTATAAAAACTTAATTTTTTTTTTTTTTTTTTGAGACAGAGTATCACTCTCTTGCCTGGGCTAGTGTCGTGGCGTAGTCTAGCTCACAGCAACCTCAAACTCCTGAGCTCAAGCGATCCTCCTGGCTCAGCCTCCCGAGCAGCTGGGACTACAGGCATTCACCACCATGCCCGGCTAATTTTTTCTATATATTTTTAGCTGTCCAATTGATTTCTTTCTATTTTTGGTAGAGATGGGGTCTCGCTCTTGCTCAGGCTGGTCTTGAACTCCTGAGCTCAAACAATCTGCCTGCCTCGGCCTTCCAGAGAGCTAGGATTACAGGCATGAGCCACCATGCCCGGCATAAAAACTTAATTTGTTTTCAGGTTTTTCTTTTGCTTATTATAATGTTTAATGTGTGACAATATGCATATTATTCCTATCTCCTAAAAAAAAACTATTAGAATTCCTGGGGGCAGAAAAGTTAGAGGCAGGGCTGGACATCTAACACTATAATATGAACCATCACTCTTAGACTGACTTTTACTGAAGTGAACACAAATAGGAATTCCAGGGGGTATTTAAAAACCTATTACTAGTGTAACCTCTGCTTTAATAATTTATCATTCTTGCTCTGTTGCCCTGGGTAGAGTGCAGTGGCTTCATGACAGCCATGGCAACCTCCAACTCCTGGGCTCAAGCGATCCTCTTGCCTTTGTCTCATGAGTAGCTGGAAAAATGGCTAATTTTTCCTATTTTTGGTAGAGACAGGGTCTTGCTCTTACTCAGGCTGGTAACAAACTCCTGACCTCAAGTGATCCTCCTGTCGTGTCCTCCCAGAGTGCTAGGATTACAGATGTGAGCCATCGTGCTCAGTCTGATTTCTTATATATTAATAAAACTACTTACAGGCTAGGGTTTATTTTTAAGTAACTAAATGTTACCTGGTATAACTAACTCTCAAGCAAGTATAGGCCAACTACAGCAGCTTATGCCTGTAATCCTAGCAGTCTGGGAGGCAAAGGTGGGAGGTCAGAAGTTCAAGACCAGGTTGAGCAACAAAATGAGAACCCATCTCTACAGAAAACAGAAAAAATAGCTGAGTGTGGTGATGCGCACTTGTAGTCTACCCAGGCTTGAGGGGCTGAGGTAGGAGGACTTTTGAGCCCAGGAGATTAAAGATACAGTGAGCTATGATAATGCCACTGTACTCTAGCCTAGGCAACAAAGTGAGACTCTGTTTCAAAATAAATAAATAAAGCAAGTATAATAATCTTAAAATATTATTATTATTATTATTTTTTGAGTAAGGGGTCTTGCTCTGTTGCCCAGGCTGGAGTGTAACGGTATGATCATAGCTTATTGTATTCCAGAACTCCTGGGCTCAAGAGATCATCTAGCCTTAGTCTCCTGAGTAGCTAAGACAAGTGTGGGTTAATTTTTCTTTGGTTTTTTGTAGAGATGGCATCTTGTCATGTTGCCCAGGCTGGGCTCGACCTCCTGGCCTCTAGTAATCCTCTCACTTATGCCTCCCAAAGTGCTGGGATTATATATGTGAGCCACCATGCCTCACCTTTAAATATTATTAACAGAACTTAAATACTTACCAAAAGCCTATATTAATTTCCTTAAAAAAAAATTAAATGAAAGAAAAAAACCAGTATTAAGTATAAAACTGGAAGATTAAGAGAAACGAATATAATAAAATTTCATTACAATAAAATAAAATTGTACTGCAAGGGGATTTTATTCATTTGTATCTTATTTTTTACAAGATAAAACATTAAATTGAGCTCAAAAGGTAAAAATATACTTGGCTACTGACAATTCCAGTTATTTCTGAAACCTGGGAAGCTGTAATTATTCTGTAGCAAAAGGTTACCCACCTGTGTGTCTGCCAGGAGTCTTCAATCCGTAAAATTTGCAAAAGTAGATCCAAATATGGTTGAAGTTCATAAGTGTATGAATACGCAACCTAAGAGAGGGTAAAACATAGTGAATTACTTATTTAAAGGAATAAAGAATAAAATTATGAACATACGAATGTTTCTTTTCCTTTAACCTGCCAGAGAAGTTCACTGAGGACAGTAGATGAGAACTGCGGATTTTCCCAGCAGCAAAAACGAAGTAACTTGATCGTCTCCTCCAAGTTACTGCAGTCTTCAATAATTTTCTTTACATAACTTGTTCTCACAAATAAAATGTCTGCCACATTCTGCTGAATTGGCATTATAGGCTGTGATAAATTAGGATCACCAAAAGGATTGGGAAGAGGGGGATTACCTAGAAAAGATTTGTCATCAATGAAAAGCCAATAGATTTCCCCACAAAATTATAATAGTAAATTTCTTATTTTAAAAAATAAAATGTGATTTTAAATTTAATTTCCCAAGCACAATAAAAGATTCATTAAAATAGTCAGATATACCAAGATGATAAAATGTAAAAGTATAAATGCTACCACTAAAAGTTAAAATTTTAAACTAATTATTTCATAAGTAAGGTATTCACCGCAGTGTTCAGATTTTTTTTTTTTTTGAGACAGAGTCTCGCTTTTGTTGCCCGGGCCAGAGTGAGTGCCATAGAGTCAGCCTGGCTCACAGGAACCTCAAACTCCTGGGCTCAAACAATCCTTCTGCCTCAGGTCCTGAGTAGCAGGGACTACAGGCATGCACCACTATGCCTGGCTAATTTTTTCTATATATTTTTAGTTGTCTGATTAATTTCTTTCTATTTTTAGTAGAGACAGGGTCTCGCTCTTGCTCAGGCTGGTCTAGAACTCCTGACCTTGAGTGATCCGCCTGCCTTGGCCTCCCAGAGTGCTAGGATTACAGGCGTGAGCCACCGCGCCTGGCCATAGTGTTCAGATTTTAAAAAAGTCTCTTTTAAACTTGTGAAAAAGCTAACAGTTTAACATATAATATCCTGTAAGTATGGGCCTTCAGAGCCTTACTTCATTTTTATAAATCTTCAGAATTACTTTAAATCAACAAACATGCTAACAAGGTTAGTATTATTTTCAGACTATTCTGAAGCATGGAAACGTTTCACTTTACCACTGATTGAAGACTGCACTCTTGATGAAACATTACAGCAACGGATCAGCAGAGACACTACTGAATATAATTTGCCTAATTCAGCATACTGATACTTGATTGGAGGACCTGGACCTTCATCTAAAGACACAAGCATAAAGGTAGCAGGTACATTCAATTTCAGAAGTTGTGTCCTTTCTGCCATACCTACAAAAACGGGTAGAAGAATAATGTGTAGGAAAAAAATATTAAGATGGCAAGTACTATAGTAAAAAAATAATTATCACAGCTGTCTACAATTTCTATGATTAAAAGCTCATCCTTTTTGTTTAGAAAAGAGATAATATAGGCAGAATGCAGACAGTACAGAAACTGCATTGATACAATTAAATAAGATGAAGTATTATTTAATTGTGAAAAAGTAGCTATGAAATAATGAAATATTAATTGGCATTCGAATTACCTTGGGCTCTAAGGGAAATGAACATTTTCTAGGGCCTATACTAAACAGCAACTCTCATCACAATGAAGTAAGACAGAAACTAAATTAAGTAATAAAAATTCTTTTAGAAAAAGTTAGTTTTTTCCCCAAAGTTCACATCCTTGGTTATCTTATTACATAGCTTGCTTATTTTGTGTCTAAATCTATAGTACTGGATATTTTCAATTAGATGATTCCAAATTCTGCAAAAATGTATTGTGCTGTTTATCGGACTTCTTCATTTAGGTGTCCAATATGCTTTTAAAGTGTAATCTGCCCAGACAGGTACTCTTTCCTCTATCAGTAAATTACACCATTATTCTCTCAGTTCATCAAACCACACTTTGGACATAGGTTTTAACATCTATTCCTTGCTAATCCTAACTCATAAAACACTCCTGAATCTGCCCATACATATATTCCTCACTGTAGTTTCCTAATATAAAGGCAGAAATGATATTTTCTATAAGTAATTAAAATCCTTTTTTTTTTTTTTTTAAGATTTCTTGTCTTGCTTCATTATAAACATTCTACACTATACAGCCAGTTTGGTGTTTCTAAGTTGAGCCTGTTGAAATCATCTTAATGGCTTATCAATGTCTGCCTGACAAAGTCCAGACTGCCTCACAAGGCCACAACAGCATGATTAATACGAGAATTCTGCTAATCATTTCTGCTATTCCACATCTTTCACCAATTCAAGTCACAATGACTACCTCACATGTTTAATGAATCAAGTTATGTTAGGGTAAGTCTACATGCACCATTCATGCTGTTTGGAAAACTTTTATCAGCACATTCACCATACGCATTTCTCCAGAAAGCTGTTTCTTACTCTCTAAATCTAGGTCAGATACTCCCCTATGATGTGTTTCACAATTCATAGTACTTTGTATTTTCTCTGCATATTATAATGCTTTGTATCTCATTAGGCTTGTTTATTCAGTACTGTAATTCCCAAGATCACAATGAACACAGACAGGTTCATAATACCTCATCTGAAATTCAAAAGCTCAAAAAACAAAGTTTTTTTTCAAGAGTTGGTATTGTAGCTCATTTTCTAGTGAAATATAATCTAAATTGAGTCTATTTAGATTTTCATTCATCGACTCCTGAAGTAAATATTCATTATTCATCACAGAAATATTAGTATGTTTCAGGTCTTATTGAGGATGTTATTCAAAGTGTTGCAAATGCACTGTCTTATCTTTTAAAAATCCAAAAAATCCAAAAAATCCAGAAACTTAAAACATATCTAGCCCTAAGAATTTAATACTAAGATTTAAAGGCCAGGTGCACTGGGTCATGTCAGTAACCCCAGCACTTTGGGAGGTTGATGTAGAAGGACTGCTTAAGGCCATGGCTTCAAGATCAGTCTAGGCAACAGGCAAGTCTCCCTCTCTTAAAATAAAAAAAATTAAAAAGCTATACTTATTCTTGGCAGGGGAATTTATGATGAAATTAGATTATGAGCCAATGAGGTATTATTTATGAATAGGCAATACCTAAAATGGAAACTATACAAAACAGGGTTTTCATGAGTGCTTAAATTTGGTATTTTAATATTTAAAGTGAAGATTTCAGTTATGCTTAATTATGTGATTTCCTCTTCCTTCTCAACTACAAATATCCCATATTCTCAATTGCAGTCAGGAAAGGGAAAGAAAAATAAACTACAGAGATGAGTGGTAGAATTTTCTTTCTATTAAGTCAGATCAATAGTTAAGTTCTTGCAGACAACACTTTCAATATGAAGAATGTGTGGATATAGAACTTAATTTTAGATGAAAGTTTTTTTTTTTTTTTTTGAGACAGTCTCTTGCTCTGTTGCCCCAGGTAGAGTACAGTGGTATCATCCACAGTTCACCCCAACCTCAAACTCCCGGGCTCAAGTGGTCCTCCTATCTTAGCTCCTTGCCTCAGCCTCCTGAGTAGCTGGGACTACAGGTATGCGCCATGACATCCAGCTAATTTTTCTATTTTTAGTAGAGAAGAGGTCTTGATGTTTGCTCATGCTGGTCTCGAACTCCTGAGCTCAAGCAATCCTCCCACCTTGCCCTCCCAGAGTGCTAGGATTGGAGGCCTGAGTCACAGCACCTGGCCTAGATATAAGATATTTTAAAAAGTCATTCCAACTGCTGTTTTCTGAATCCCTCGCAAAACTGCTAATTTTCTCGATCGCTGCAATTTTTAAACTGTTGGTGTACTAACACTTGAATCACTGAAATTCAAATTTGATAATTGCTGCTGTAATAAGTTTACTCTCCTTTCCCACACAATAAACAATATAAAACAACACTGAAAACACCAGAAAAATTTTTGATGTATATTCCAGGTTATTGATCCATTTATTCAACAAACAGTGACTGAGTATTATTGTGCAAGAATTCTGTAATTTCTTGGCGAGCAAGACAAAAATTTTAAAAAACTGTTAAAATACAAGGTTAATATGTATAACATAATTTTTAAGTAAGCATTCTGGAACCACTGAAAAGGAGAAATGAATACATGATGTGAGAAAAAGTAAGCTACCCTAAAACGAATGCAGAAAATGACATTCGTTAACTGAAACTAATATATAAGAAAAATTTATGTAGATTACTTATTTACATGGTTACTGAGTTCAGTTTGCTTATTTAAACAAAAGGATACACATATTCAGGAGTAGAGAACCTGCACCTGAGGGCCACATGCAGTCTTCCAGATGCTTGCATGTGGCCCTTTCACTGAATCCAAATTTCCCTGAATTCAAATTTCACAAAAGGGTTTGTTCTGGAAAGTCTGAATTCAATCAATGGGCTGCAGCTGGGAATCTGGAGGGCCACATGTGCCCTTGAGGCCCTGGGTTTATCCTATCCCTAGGAATTCTGATTCAGATAGTGTGGGATGTGGCCTGGGAATCAGCGTTTTCCTAACAGTAGCATTAAAAGAAGTGTCAGACACAGTACCTGACCTTAAAGACTATAAGAAAAAGAAGTGTATAAATAACCTGATAGATAGTATAAGGAATGCTATTAAAAAGCAACAGAAAATTTGCAGTGCATTTTAAGACTGTAAATATGAAATACTACTTCTATTTCAGAAAAAAGCACACATTATCACTTGATTAAAATGTTTCCAACATTTAATATGTAAATATGAAACCATCATGAAAAAAGAGTTATAGAAAGTTCTTACCTAAATTGGCATACATTACAAACAAATTGAAATATTGCTGTAAATGACGCCCATGCTCTGAAACTTCCCTTCTTAGGAGATTTAGTACTGCTCTTAGTAAGTGATCACTTAAGCTCAAGTTATCACACACCTGTGAAGAATAAAATACTAGTTATTTTACCATCATGAAGACGAAGAAACAACTTCTATTTGCATAACAAGGGTCATGTTTCATATATATGGCAAAAATTTCAGAAAGGAAAATATTAGATAGAGTTGTCCTTTACGAGAGGCAATAAAGAGCTTGAAGTAGACTTCACTATAGATCATGCACACTGTTGTAATTGTAAAAAAAACTACACTTTTCAGTTTTTCATTAAGAACTTTAAATTAAGCTATTCTGAAAGAAAATCTTAAACAAAGAATGTGAAGCTTTACTAATTAACTGCAAGTAACTGAATAAACAGAAGAAATTTTCCTTATTTTTCAAAGTGCCCCAAATCACTATTCAATGTCATGAAATAATTCTAAGAACACACAGGAATCATAATGTATGTGTTTATATGCATTTGTTCATGGGAAATATGTCACCCAGAAGCATATAAACTTGCTGATTTGAACCTGCAGAAAACAGAATTTACTTTTAAGTATTTAATTACTAGAAAAATGCTGTGCAGTTACCTGACTAGAAGATCCTGGAGATGCAAAAGGAAAAGGACAAGACCCATCTTGCAAGGAAAAATGTGCAATAAATACAATAAGTTTTGCAAATGCACCCCTCACTTCTGCACTAGGGCATTCCAGAAGGTATTCAGAGAAGCGATTTGATACATTAAAAAGAACATTATGAGCAAACCAAAAACGTACATTCTTGCTGTGACGTAGGAGAATGCACAGTGCATCATACCTAAAACAGAAACATTTATAAATATCAATGTTTTTTTTGAGACAAGGTCTCACTCTGTCATCGGGCTGTAGTGCAGTGGCATGATCACAGCTCACTGCAGCTTCAAATTCCTGGGCTCAAGCGATCCTCTCATTTAAGCCTTCCCACTAGCTAGGACAACAGCTGCATACCACCGATCTAGCTAATTTTTGTACTTTATGTATAGACAGGATACCTCTATACGGCCCAGGGTGATCTGGAACTTTTGCTCTCAAGCAATCCTCGCCATCTGGCCTCCCAAAATGACGGGATTATAGGTATAAATCTCCATGTCTGGCATTAATTTTTATTAACATGCTTATATTAACTACTATAGTGAACCAAATAATAACCAAAGATGATCGCCACAATTAATGGTCATGGGTTGGTTTTAGTACAAATATCAGACTAATTAATAAAGCCCTCTGACTTTATCTAGTTCCACAGAGTCATAAATGGTTAAATAAGAATGTGTGTAGGCCTCTGCGAATGTATTATAAATGTATTATAAAACTGGTTCAGTGACATCTCTTTAACATTTTCTAATCAGAACAGTGCTGAAAAGTTGTTAAATGAAGGTATTATGATGTGTTCCATACTTTTACAATTAGTAATAACTTAAGATCTCAGCTACTTAAAAATCTACCTTTTTAATCATAATTGAGAATTTCATCTAATAAAGATAAAAGCTTAATATTTAATGGTGAAATTGACTAAATATATATCATTTAATAATAAAAAATTTTAATTTTTATAAAATTTCTCTCACCTTTATTATCAAGATTTTTTTCTTTTTGAGACAGTCTTACTCTGTTGTCCAGGCTAGAGTGCTATGGCATCAGCCTACCTCACAGCAACCTCAAACTCCTGGGCTCAAGTGATCTTTCTGCCTCAGTCTTCTGAGTAGCTGGGACTATAAGCATTTGCCACCATGCCCAGCTAATTTTTTTTTCTATATATTTTTAGTTGTCCAGCTAATTTCTTTTTATTTTTTTAGTAGAGACAGGGTCTCATTCTTGCTCAGGCTGGTCTCAAACTCCTGAGCTCAAATGATCTGCCTGCTGCAGCCTCCCAGATTGCTAGGGTTATAGGCGTGAGCCACTGCGCCTGGCCTGCTACCAAGATTTTTATTCTATACTTGAAATCTGAAATAATATTCTCATGGTTAAGAAAAACTAAAGTGCTATAATGAAAAGCCAAACCAACTGTATAACTGTATAACTGTAAACCAACTGTATAACTGATCTTATATGAATAAGATCCAAAGCTATGTACCAGTCGCTGGCAGGACCACGAACTATTTTCTTGGCATGAAATCCAGTGGTAAAGAGGAATCTAGCAGCAAGTTGAATACTAATCATACTGATTTCTTCTGCTTCAGGCAACAAGTGATCCTGTCCTTTAAATAAAAAGTACATATATCATCAAACACATTTTTATTTTCAAGCTGTATGTTAAAACAATTCTTAGTTAGCTAAGAGTAATTCTTAGTGATTATTTTTTCACCTCACCAAATCATGTTTCAAACCAATGCTTAAGTCAAAAATTATTATATTATATAATAATACAAAAAAGGTCTTTTACATTTCTATTTATTAAGTGCCACTGCTCAAATATATAGATCTGTTAAATTTGTTACTTTAAAATAATTAAATCAAAAATCTAACATTCCAACAAAAAGAGGCTAATGATTCTACGGAGGAAAAAAAAAAAAAAAGGAAACCTGAAAAAAAAGATTAAACACATGTTGATGCCTAATAAGAAATCCTAGAAGTGAAATAAAAATTACTCTTTATTAATATGAAGCTAATTTCCAAAAACTTACCTGGAGCAGGGTTTAAGTAAATACTATTACATGTAAGCAATTTTTTCACAAACTGGAAATATTCTAAACTGTACTGCATTCGGTTATGCATAAATTGCACATTTTGTTTCCGTACACTTCTTTCAATAGCTGGCAACATAATAATTTGATGAGGTCTTGTGATAGTTAGCTCAGACATATATCTTAGCATTTCATCATCTTCATCTACTGTGTCCATTCGTTCATAAAAAAGTATATATGCGTTCCACCACCTTTTTTGCCGCCTATATGACACACGCTTCATCATATGATCAAATACTTCTCCCATGTACTCTCCACCAAAACACTGATTTTTCAATTCTTCATCATCATCCATTTTACATTCTGTTACATCTCCATCATCAAATTTATACCAGCAATCTCTGTCATCATCTTTACTACTCCTTTGAATGATGTAAGAATAGTAATGTCCACCAGTTGCTTGACCACTGTGTACAAGCACACCCACTAGTCTATATTTTGTGCTTTCTTCTGTTTCACTTTCGGACTGCTCATTTTGTTGAATCAACTGATTCTCTGAGTTTAAATGATCTCCTTCCAGCTTTGCAACACCTGCTACTGTGTAAGGTTCCATGTCCAGCTCTCGCGGAAATTCAAAATAATCATTGAATTTGATTGCACATTCTCTTTCCCAGTCATAGTCAAATCGTTTCAGTTGAATAGCAAGAATGGGAGGCAATTTTTTAATCAGTAAGCGCTTTACTGTATCAACCTACAAGAAACAGAACATATATGTTCTCTTATAACCCGAATAAAACATTAAACAATTAATAATACCATTAAATAGTTATTTAAATATATATACAAAAGTCCCTTACATAAAATGGGGTAGTATTTGCATATAATCTATGCACATCCTCTGTGTACTTTATTAATTATTATTGTTGTTGTTATTATTTTTGAGACAGGATCTCACTCTTTCACGTGGGCTGGAGTGCAGTGGTGTTATCAGAGCTCACTGCAACCTTAAACTAACGGGCTCAAGTGATCCTCCTGCCTCAGCCTCCCAAAGTGCTGGGATTACAGGTGTGAATCACCACGCCTAGCCTTCTGTATACTTTAAATCATCTCCAGGATACTTATAATATCTAATACAATATAAGTATTACATTGTAATACCTGCAAATAATTATATCATTTTGTCTTTTTAATTTGTTTCACTTTTTGTTGTTGTACTGTAATCTTTTTTTTTTTTTTCAAATATTTTCAGGGAGAACCTGTGTTTGCAGAACCCAGATACAAAGGGCTAACTGTAGTTTCTTCTAAATTGGAAAAATTAGTACTATAAACACTGCTGGCACCTGGTTCCATACTGCTACTGCTATCTGATTATGTTACTCCTCTGATACCAATGAAAAGAATTTGCTGTAAGCTGAAGATTTATGACAAGCAATACTAATAGCAGCTAAAATTTATGACACTAAAAATGGTACTACCTATATATCATTACATTAAAAGACATGGATTATGAACGCTGGCAGATAGCATAAGAAAAAATTATCCTAAGTCTCAGAGTTGTGGGATATGAGCTCAGACAAGCTTCACAAACAACTGTGTAAGCAGTGTTTAAAATCTAAGCACTGCAACTTGGAGATGAGAGGGTATAGAAGCTAAGAAAAATACATATCATTTAATATACTTACAAAGACATGTTATGATTTCATACCACAAATTAATTGTCAGAGATAAAATTAGTTGGCTACATCTAAAAATGAGATCCGGTGGTTAAACTGCAAGTGGTTGTGAAAATCTGATGTAACCAAATAAAATTAACAGACTCCCTGGACTTAAAAAGAAATCTAGAGTATCAAGAAAGAATATTTTCTACTACCAACTCTGAAGGTTTGAGTTCAACAGCATTTTCAGAGTAGAGATGGAAACTATCTGTGAGCTACCACAACTTCCAAAATTATTCATCCAATAAAAACAGTTTTTCCAGAGGTTGCTTGGTGGTTACACAAATGTACAGTTACACTGATGTATGCATTTAAGATCCTGACTTCATTACAATGTATTTTATCAATGTAGCAAAATTGCATCTGTGCCCCATGAATATATAAAAATAACAAATAAATGGGGGAAAAACGTTTTTCCCACTCTACTGGCATGATTATTTCTTTAATATTCTTTCACTGAAATGTCTTTATATCAGTCTTTAAACCACTACCTATCTCTCTACTACCACTGTAACAAAGCAGAGATAAAGAAGATTAATTCTGAAAGTGAACACAAACTCTGATGTCCTCCAGTTTTGTTCAATGTGATCTGAATTACTTTTAAAAACTGAACAACATATACCTTTTTATCACATTTTTCACAACGATATGCATTTGCACCTTCCAATAAATCTCCTTTGATATACTGTTCCAAAGAATCAAGAAGATTTTGGTGATTTCTTATGTCCACATTCAAAGTAGTAAAAGATTCTTCACATTCATACCTAAAGACATTATTCAAGAAATGATTAAAAGAATTTTATTACTTAGGTTTCTAAATGTCATTTTTAGTTGTCAACTTGATGAAAAATACATTTGCAGTATTGTTTATATCATGTCAAATTCATTAGTCATACAGTGTTATTAATAAGTAACACATCTCTTATTAGTCACTTATTTTATACTAGCACTGTACTAAGATTCTTTATCCACACTATAGCTTATACTTACCTTCAAAAAAAAAAAATGCTAGAAACATATCTCCATCCGCAGTTTAAAGATAAGAAAACTGAGGGTCAAAAAGAATAATTTGGTATAGTGACGTGCAGAGTTACGCAGTGAAGACAGGCTCATTTGGCTTCACTGCTTAAGTTCTTTATGCTCTATCACACTATATATTATCTGTTTAAATAGATCTGTTTTCATCCAAAGTAAAGGTAAAGATTCATTAAGTTCAGAAAAAGGCTATTCTAAACTATTGATGAACTGAATTCTTAAGTGTTCCTCAATTTGTTACAGAAGTTTTCCTAATCACAAATTTAAACATTCATACTGCTTATTTGCTTCTAGTGTTCTACTCTATTAAAATCATAAAAATGAGTAGAGAGCCCAGTGTGTTGGCAGTTGCCTACAGTCCTAGCTGCTCAGGAGGTTGAGTTAAGAGGATTGCTTGAGCCCAGAAGTTGAAGGTGGTAGTGTGCTACAACTGTATCTGTGAATAGACACTCTACTCCAGTCTGGGCCAACATAGTTAGACTCCATCTCTAAAATAAAAATATAAATAAACAAACAAGTAAATAAATAAGTAGAGAATAAATAAGGTGGGAATGAGTCAGTATCACATGTAGTAATTTTCTACAAATAGAACTTTCAGAGTTTCTGATAACAAACACTGATAAACTCAGAAAATAAAATGGGAGAACACATTCTCAACCATCAAATCCATTCATTCAACCAGTATTTTGAAGAGTAGCTACCACATGTAAAACAATTGCAGATATGGTGCTTAAAACACAGTTCCTCACATTTGGGAACTTTTCATTTAGTTAAAAAAACAAGACAGGTTCAGAAAATAAAATTACAGTATTTACAAATTACTTATGCAATCAAATATCAGCCCACAGAGAAGGAAAAAGACATTCCAGATTGATAGACATTCCAGTTAAAAAGGATATTCTGAAAAACAATGTCTTATAATGTAAAAAGACTTGGTACTCTAACATCAGCATGTTTGGTTGGAATGTGTATATATATATATAATATATATATTTTGGTCTTTGTGAACAAATGGAATGTATATTTCAGTTGTGCTTTAGATGTTTTTACTTAGTTCAGTAAGGTGTTAACTTCTAATCAATTTTTAAAAATGAGTCAAAAACTCATTTTTGACTGAAGAAGGCTAATAGGAACAGGAGATCCAAAAATTGGATACTTTTTATTGTCCATCCAACATAAAAGTTTTCATAAGAACTAAAAGGTGGACAACGTAGGTGAATAAAACTCCCCATCTTCTGAATGAATGGTGCTGTAACATGATAAAAATTTCTATTCAATGTGATTTTACCTTTCCACAAATCATTTTCCATCTTTGAAATGATACACACAATATTTACATTTAAATATGATTGGCTTTTAGAAAATATTATCTTATTGTAATATTTTGGAAAGAAAGAATTTCAAATTAACCTATGTCAACATAACAAAAGATCAAGCTCCAACATAAAACTTCCACATTATGGGCATAAATGTGTGTCCATCAAGGAACTTTCTAAACTATAAATATTAATCAAGTATCATTTACCTTCATTACAAATCCTTAATAAATCAATTGCCTTTTTGATTATGTTCAAAACCCAGAGTATGGTCTTTCAACTTTTGCTAAATGGTACCTTACAATTTCCTTAGGCATTTTTATTTGCTTTGTCATATCCTGTGACATAAAATGGCATTTTCCTTTAATCTAGTTATCATTTTCCATTAATCTAGTTATCTAGATGTGCACGCAAATGATCAGCGCACAAATCTTTCTAACATACCTCAAGGATAAGAACTGATGTGAATTTAAAAGTCAAGTATTTAATTTTTATTTCATTGAGTGATATGTTTCAAGACCCCCCAGTGACGCCTGAAACATCAGAATGGTACTGAATTCTACACTGCGTATTTGCTATGTTTTATTCCTATACATATATACCTACAATTAATATTAACTTATAAATGAGGAACAGTAAAATATTAACATCTTCTCCTTGGCCTATATTTGGGTTTTCTTGGGCATAACAGCATTATCACCATCATTACTGTTGTAGTTTGGGGCTGGTAAGTCAAATAAGGGTTACCTGAACACAAAAAATGTGATCTCCTCAACCAATGGATCTGATAACCGAGATGGCTACTAAGTGACTAATGGGTACTGAGCATATAGCGTGGATATACTGTAAGAAGGATATTCATATCCCGAAGGAGATGAAACAGAAAGGTCTGAAATTTCATCATGCTATGCAAAAATGACACAATTTAAAACTCAGAAATTGTTTATTTTCGGAATTTTCCATTTACTATTTCGAACCACAGTTGACTACAGAAAGTGAAGCCATGAATAAGGAGAAACTATTTCAGACCTGCTAGGCACTTTCTAACTTATATTAACATATTTCAGTTATTAATTATAATAACAAGCAAACATCTTTTTTTTCTTTTTTTTTTGAGACAGAGTCTCACTCTGTTGTCCGGGCTAGAGTGAGTGCCGTGGCGTCAGCCTAGCTCACAGCAACCTCACACTCCTGGGCTCAAGCAATCCTACTGTCTCAGCCTCCCGAGTAGCTGGGACTACAGGCATGTGCCACCATGCCAGGCTAATTTTTTCTATATATTTTTAGCTGTCCAGTTAATTTCTTTCTATTTTTGGTAGAGCCCACAATAGCTGCAGTCCTTGGGCAATTCCTGAAGCTGGGCTGGCTCAGAGGCAGTAGACTTGGGGTCCATGTGGCCCAGTGAGACTCCAGTAGTGGTGGCTAAGCCAGTGCCTGTATTATCCCTCCCCCAACTCTAGGCAGTGTAGCTCAAGAAGAATCTTCTTCCATAAGAGTTCAGAGGACTTTAATTTGGAACTCTGGCATCAGCTCAGCCATAGTAAAATGAAGTACACCAAGCAAATTCCTGAAGTCTCTGATTCCAGGCTATAGCTCCTGGATGGCATTTCTAAATACAACCTGGGCCAGAAGGAGACATACTGTCCCGAAGGGAAGGACCTAGGCCTGGAAGGATTCACCACGTGCAGACTAAAGAATTCTTGGGCTTTGAGCAAGTATCAGACGTGGCCAGGCAGTAGTCACCAGGCAGCAGGCTCTGGGTGAGAGTGGGTTCTCTTCAGCGGTGACCTGGTGCAGTCCTAGCTGCAATGGCCATCAGTCCCCAACTTTACCGGCCTAGCACAGAGTGAGTCAAGACAGTGAGAGATTTTCGCTGATAATCCAGGGAATTCTCCCGTATCTTACTGAAGTCTACCAATGTGGTACCACTGGGAATCTGCAAGAATCAGCATTACTGGGCATGGGGCACCCCAGTGCTGATATAGCTGCAGTGACCAGAAATTTAGACCACAACATTCAATTCCTTCTGAATACTTGGAAAGCCTTCTCAAGGACAGACTGAAAACAAGAACAGAATGCAAAGATTAAAACAAATACTTACTTCTTCAATGCCCAGACACTGATGAACATTGACAAGTATAAGAACATCCAGGAAAACATGACCTCACCAAACAAAAGACCATCAAATAAGAGACCAATCCTGGAGTGATGGACATATGCAACCTTTTGGACAAATAATTCAAAACAGCTGTCCTGTAGAAGTTCAGTGAACTTTAAGACAATTACAGAGAAGGAATTCAGAAGGTCATCAGAGAAATTTAACAAAAATAGATTAAAATAATAATAATAAAAAAAATCAAGCAAACATTCTGGAGCTGAAAAATACAACTGAAAAACTGAGAGAAGCATCAGAGTCTCTCAACAACAAAACTGATCAAGCAGAATTAGTAAGCTTAAAGCCAGGCTATTTGAAAATATACTGTCAGAAGAGACCAAAGAATAAAAGGAATGATGCATGCCTACAAAATTTACAAAATAGCCCCAAAGGGCTAATCAAAGTCATTGTCCTTATAGAGGAGGAAGACAGAGACACTGGGATAGAGAGTTTATTCAAAGAAATTAACAACAGAGAACTTTCCAAACGTAGAGAAAGACACCAATATTCAGTTATGAGAAGGTCACAGAACACCAACAGATTTAGCCCAAACAAGTCTACCTCAAAGTAGTAATAATGAAGCTCCCAAAGGTCACGGATAAAGAAAAGATCCTAAGGGAAGAAAGAAACAAAGAAAAAATTAGCATATAAAGGAGTGGGGATATCTGGAAGCAAACTTCTCAGTGGAAACCTTACAGGCCAGGAAAGAGTGGCATGACACATTCCAAGTGCTGAAGAAAAAAAACCCTTAATCCTAGGAAGTAATATCCTGCAACAGTATCCTTCAAACATGAAAGAGAAATAAAGACTTAACCAGAAACAAAAGCTGAGGGATTTCATCAACCCCAGACCTGTCCTACAAGACATGCTAAAAAGAGTTCCATAGTCTGAAAAGAAAAAAAAAAAAAAGAGCATTAATGAATAGCAGGATATCATCTAAAGGTAAAAAAACTCACCACAAACAGTAAGTATACAAAACTCTACTTCTGTGATTATGGTGTATAAACTATTTATATCTTAAGTAGGAAGATTAAAAAATAAATTTACCAAAAATACCTACAACTTTTGGAGAAATAGTATAAGATACAGATGGAAACAAAAAATGTTTAAAAATGGGAGGGGCAGAGTTAAAGTGTAGAATTTTGGTTAGATATCTCTTTGCTTGTTTGTAAGCAGAGCTATCATATGTTTAAAATAATTATTCAAAAAACTTACAACTGATAGACAAAAAATAGAAAGCAAGAAGAGCATCAGAGAAATACACCACCAGAGAAAATCACTTTTAACAAAGACAGGAAGGAAGGAAAGAAGACAGGGAGGACCACAAAAAATCCCCCAGAAATCAAGTAACAACATGGCAGTAGTAAGTGCTTATATATCAATAATAACATTGAATGTGAACGGACTAAATTCTCCAATCAAAAGAAACAGGGTGGCTGAATGGATAAAAAAACAAGACACAATGATATGTTGCTTATAGGAAACACACTTCAACTATGAAGACACACATAGACTAAAAATAAGGAGATATTAAATGCAAATGGAAACCAGAAAGAGCAGGAGTAACTATTTCTACCAGCTAAAATAGATTTAAACCCAAATGAATAAAAGACAAAAACTATAAAAAGAGACAGGTACACTAGATAATGACAAAGCGGTCAATCCAGCGAGATGATGATATAATAATTCTAAATATATACGCACCCAACAATAGAACACCCAGTTATATAAAGCAAATATTACCAGACTAAAGAGAGAGATAGATCCCAATATAATAATCATTGGAGACCTCAACACTCCACTTTCAGCATTAGACAGATCATCTGGAGAGAAAATCAACAAAGAAACAAAAGACTTAATCTGCATGATACCAAACGGACTGAAGAGATATTTACAGAACGTTTCATCCAACAGCTGCAGAATTCATGTTCTTCTCCTCAGTTCATGGATTATTCTCAGAAATAACACAAATGTTAGGCTACAGAACAAGTATTAAAACACTGAAATCATATCAACTATTTTCTCTGATGACAATGGAGTAAAACTAGAAATCAATACCAAGAAGCATACTAAAAACTCTACAAACACATGGAAATTAAACAATATGTTCCTGAATGACCAGTGGGTCAATGAAAAGATTAAGAAGTTAAAAAATATCTCAGAACAACTGAAAGCACAACCTACCAACTATGGGACACAGTAAAAGCACTAAAAGAGGAAAGTTTATAGAAAAAGTGCTCACATCACAGAAAGTATAAAAGCTTCAAATAAGTAACATAATAAAGAACTAGAAAAACAATAGCAAAGAAAATCCAAAATTAGAAGGAAAAAAAACCAAAAATCAGAGCAGGAATAAATGAAATTGAAACAAAAAAATTACAAAAGATCAATAAAACAAAAAGTTGGTTTTTTGAAAAGACAAACAAGTTGACACACCCTTAGCCAGACTAAGATAAAAGAGAGAAGACCCAAATGAATAAAATCATATGTGAAAAAAGAGACATTACAACCGATACTGCAAAAATTTAAGGATCCTCAGACACTGCTATGAGCACCCATATACCAATAGAATAGAAAACCTGGCAGAAATGAATAAATTTCTAGATGCAAACAACCTTTCCAGTTTGAATCAGGAAGAAATCCAAATCCTGAGTAAGCCAATGACAAGCAACGAGATAGAAGCAGTAATAAAAAGTCTGTAATCAAATAATAGCACAGGACTTAATGGCTTCGCTGTTGTAATCTATAAAGCATTCAAAGGATAATTAATATCAATATTATTCAAACTATTCCAAAATATCAAAAAGAGAATATTCCCAAACTCATCATATGAGCCCTGTATCACCGTGATACCAAAACAAGATAAAGACACAGCCAAAGAAAGACAACTATAAGCCAATACCTCTGATGAACATAGATGCAAACATCCTCAACCAAACAAGCAAAAAGGATTCAACAATGTATTAAAAAAAATATCCATCATGATCAGGAAGGATTCCTCCCAGGAATGCAAGGATGGTTGAACATATGCAAATCCATCAATATGATACATCATATCAACAGAACAAAAGACAAAAACCAGATGATCACTTCAATTGATACGAGGGCATTCCATAAAACTCAACATCCTTTCCTGATAAAAACTCAAAAACTGGATACAGAAGGAACTTATCCTCAATATGATGAAAGCAATTTATGACAGACCCACAAATTAGTATTATCACACTGAATGGAGAAAAACTGAAAGCTTTTCCTCTAAGATTTGGAACAAGACAATGATGTACACTTTCACCACTGTTACTCAACATAGTGCTGGAAGTTCTAGCTAGAACAGTCAGACAAGAGAAAAAGATTAAGGGTATCCAAACTGGAGAAGAAGTAGTCAAATTATCCTTGTTTGCAGATGACATGATCTTGTAATTACAGAAACCTAAAGACTGCAAAAAACTTTTAAAACTGATAAGTACAGTAAAATTGCAAGATACAAAAATCAGCAGCATTTCTATGTGCCAACAGTAATAATATGAAAAAGAAACCAATAAAGTAATCCTATTCATAATAGATAAACACAGAATGAAATATCTAGGAATAAACTTAACCAAAGAAGTGAAAGATCTCTATAATGAAAACTATAAAATGCTGATGAAAGAAGTTAAAGAGGATGCAAAATGGAAACATACTCCATGCTCATGGATTGGAAGAATCAATATTGTTAAAATGTCCACAAACCCAAAGAATCTACAGAGTCCATGCAATTCTCATCAAAATACTATTGACATTCTTCATAGAAAAAGAAAAAATAATCCCCAAATCTACATGGAATCACAAAAGACTCAAAATAGCCAAATTTATACTGAGCAAAAAGACCAAAACTGGAGGAATCCCATTATATGACTTCAAATTATACTGCAGAGTTACAGTAACTAAAACAGCATGGTAGGGACATAAACTAATGGAACAGAACAGAGAACCCAGAAGTAAGGTCTTGATACAGTGTGGATTTATCTTTGACAAAGTTGCCAAGAACAGACAGTGGAGAAAAGACAGTCTCTTCAATAAATTGTGCTGGGAAAACTGGATATCCATATGTAGAAGAATGAAACTAGACCCTTGTCTCTATGATAAACAAAAATTAGATAAAAATGGATCAAAGGCTTAAATCTAAGACCTGAAATTACTAAAAGAAAACATTGGGAGAAAACTTGAAGACACTGGTCTGAGCAAGGCATTTTTAGGAATACTGTCAAAGCATAGGCAACCAAAGCAAAATTGGACAAATGGGATCAAATTAAGCTAAAATGCTTCTGGTACAGCAAAGGAAACAATCAGCAAAGTGAAAAGACACCCCACAGAATGGAAGAAAATATTTCCAAGTTACTCATGTGACAAAGAATTAATTGCTAGACTATGTAAGGAGCCCCAAGCACATAATAGGAAAAAAAAAAGAAAAAAAATCAAATAATCCAGTTTGAAAATGGGCAAAGGGTCTCAACAGACATTTCTCAAAAGAAGATATATAAACGGGCAGTAAGTATGTGAAAGAATGTTCAACATCATTAGTCATTAAAGAAATGCAAATCAAAACTAAAGTGAAATATTATCTAATAAAATGGCTTTCAATAAAATGACAGTCAATAATGGATGCTGGGGAGCATATGGATAAAGGGGAACCCTCATATAGTGTATGTGGGAATGTAAATCAGTGCAACCACTATGGAGAACAGTATGGATGTTCCTTAAAAAACTATAAATAGAACTATCTAATGAACAACCAATCCTACTAATAGGAATATATCAAAAAAAGAGAATTCAGTATATCAAAAAGGTATTTGCACTCCTCTGTTTTTTGCAGCACTATTCACAGTAGCCAATATTGGAAATGAACCCAAATGTCCATCAACAGCTGAATGGATAAGAAATTGTGGTGCATAGACACAATGGAATATTATGTAGACACAGAAAGAATAAAATCCTGCCATTTGCAACAACACGGATGGAATCAGAGAACATTACATTAAGTGAAATAAGCCAAGCACAGGAAAGACAAATCTCACCTGTTCTCACTCGTATGTGGGAGCTAAATATTAAAAACAACTGGTCATGGAGACAGATTGTAGAATGACACAAGAGGATGGGAAGGGAAGTAGGGAGGGGAAAATAAAGTGAGAATGATGAATGGGTGCAAAAACATAGTTAGACAGAATGAACAGTATTTGACAGCAGAACAAAGTGACTATAATCAACATGCAGTTAGGTTATACTTTAAAATAACTGAAAGATTGGAATTAGAGTGTTCCTAACGCAAGGAAACGATAAATGTCTGAAGTGATGGATATCTCAATTATCCTGATTTGATTAATTCACATCGTATGTTTGTACCAAAACATCAGATGTACTCTATAAAGAAATACAACTATTATGTACCCATAATAATTAAAAATAAAAAACTTAAAACCTACATAATTAACACTTACCTATGTGGGCAGCCTTGGCAAATCTTCTGATCAGCAAAGGAGCCCCCTAGAACTTTACTTAGCATAGCTGGATGTCCTAGAGCTTTTAAAGCTTCATCTAAACTATCCACCAAAGAATTAAAAAACTCTAAGGCATCATGTTGTTCACGGAGATTAACAGGTTCACCCCAAAGCCTAAGAAAGACATAGGATAAAATAAATATTATATTACATAACCAGAATATTCATATTCCATTTTTTAATATCAAAAATGACAGAACTGCAAATTGAAATTTTATCTCTTCACACAGGAAGGAAAAATAAAGCAATGTACATTATGTATGCAGTGGCAATGGTAATAGAAGTGAATGCTCACAGTAAACATGATACCACAGTGACAAAGAGTTACCATAAAATAACTGGAGGGAGCAACATGAATAATATGCTTTAAGAATGATGTTTGCTTCATAAAGCATAGTATATACATGCACTTTCAATTCAAGTAAAAATGCCATTTACGTGAGAGGGAAACTCATCCTTTGAAATTTAACTTTGCTTAAATTTTGGGTGACATACTGAAAAGAACGTATCACCTAGTTACTATTCCTAACAAGTGATTTTTTCCAAATGAAAAGAGAAAAATGCCCTTTTCCAAAGTAAATATATCTTCAGGAATCTGCATGAGCTTAAAATTTAGGTGGGCCAATTCTGAGAAAAATACTAATTGGGAATACACAAAATGTAAAAATGCTGGTAAAACAAAGATTGTGTTGGAAGCTATGAAGAACACCTAATTTAATATTCAGAAAATATCATTTTTAGCAAAAGGTAACAGCAATATTTTGAACTTCCTATGATGGCAGCACTGTCATTCTTTGTGGAGAATTTTCACTATTTAAAAAAATGTGTTACTAATTTAAAAAGTAATTTTGAATTTACACACACTAAAAAAAAAATCACTCTTTAGAGAGCATAGAATATGCGTTTTACAAATGGCAAGCAGTTGTGTAACAATCAAGATATCCAAACTTTCTATAAGTACCTTCCAAAATTTTTTAGTTGTTGTGTTTTGAAAGCTAAACCCTTCTCCTACTATACCGGCATCTGTTGATTTTTTCTCTATCAGTCTGGAGTATGAGACTAACCTTTTCTAAGGTATCAAGCAGATTTAGTTTTCGTTCTTTTTTTTTTTTATGATAAGGTGTCGCTCTGTCACTCAAGTTGGAGTGCAGTGGCATGATCATAGTTCATTGCAGCCCCAAACTCGTAAAATTCCTGGCTCAGTCTCCTGAGTAGCTGGTCTCCATATGCACATCACTTGCCTAGCTAATTTTTTTTATTGTTTGTTTTTTACTTGAACTCCTGTGGCCTCAAGTGATCCTTGACTCAGCCTCCCCAAGTGCTTTACAGGCATGAGTCACTGTGCCTGGCCTTTTTCCTCCTTTTTTGTTGTGATAAAATATACATAATACTTATTATTTAACATTTTTTGAAGAGCATTAAATTTAATAAACAAAAATTCAAAATCTATCTGGTAGTTCAAAAGCATGATTGCAAATTATAAGGCAGAGAAGCATAGAATGAGCAGAAGTCTTTCAAAACAACCAGGAGATTTTAGTGGATTTCAAGTCAATACAAGCCAATAGGAGAATGTAACCCATAAAGGGGAAGAATACTGATGTATTGGCTTCATTAATACATAAATAGAAATCTGTGGTGTTTAAGCTGCATCAGGAAGATTTATTCAACTTTAAGACCACACTTTAAGAACACCAACGAACTGAAATGTGTCCCTTAATATTTTGTTTTTGATTTTTTTTACTGTGGTAGAAATAAACGTAATAAAAAATTTACTACCTCACTCATCTTTAAATATACAGTCCAGTGGCATTCAGTATTAATACATTCATATTGTTTTGTAAACATCACCACTTTCCACCTATAGAATTTTTTTTATCTTGCAAAACTGAAACTGTATCACCCATTAAACAACTCCCCAAAACCTCCTACTCACAGCCCCTTAAAAAGCATAATTCTTTCTGTCTTTGTAATTTTGACTACTTTATGAACATCATGTAAGTGGAACCACACAGTCATTTGTATTTTTGTAACATGCTCATTTCACTTAGCATAACGTCTTCAAGGTTCATCCACGAGTTAGCATATATTTCAGAATTTCCTTCAAGGCTGAATAATATTTCATTGAATGTTTATAACACATTTTGCTTAATTATTCCTAAGATGATAGACACCAGGGGTGTTTCCATGTTTTAGTTTTTGTAAATGCCACTGTTGTGTTGTTTTATGAATCAACATTGGGTATTCACTATCTTCCTGAGATTTTTATTTTCAATTATTTGGGGTTTACATCCCAGAACAAGAGTTTTAAGCAACAACCATATTATTTTCCACGGTGGCTCTACCATTTTACATTCCCACAAACAGAACACAAGGGTTCCAATTTCTCCACATCCTTACCAACAATTGCTATTTTCTGTTTGGTGTTTTTGAAAGTGGCCATCCTGTTAGGTGGGACTTCAGTTGAATTTTGCTGGGCATTTTCCTTACGGTCAGTATCTTGAATATCTTTACATATGCCTATTGGCCTGTATTTCTTCTTTGGAGAAATGTCTGTTCAAGTTTGCTCATTTTAGAATTGGGTTGTATAGTTTTTGTTGTTATTGTTGAGTTGTAAGAGTTATGTGTATATCCTAGAGATAGTCTTGGTATCTTGTCAGATAGAATTTGCACATAACTACTTCAGTTCTGTTGGTTGTCTTATTATTCTGTTGATACTGTGTTTTAATGCACAAAATTTCACAACTTCCATAAAGTCCAATTTCTCTATTTTTTTCTTTTGTTGCCTGTGCTTTTGGTGTCACACGCAAGAAATCACTCACAAATCCATTTGATTTTTTTTTATCTTCATTAACTCTCTTTGGACATAAGAACATATTATAAAAACTGTTTTAAAGTCTTTGTCTTCTAATTCTAACAACTGACTCAGCTTTTGGTCAGTCCCACTTGTTTGTTTATTCTCCTCATTGTGGTTCATGTGTTCTTGCTTCTTTGCATGCCTAATAATCTTTGATTGGATACTAGATATTTTGAAATTTATCTTATTTGATGCTGGATGTTCTGTATTCTTACAAAACTTCTTGAGTGTGGTCTCAGATGTTGTAGTTTGATCTTTTCAGTTCATATTTTTTTAATTAAGGCAAATCAAAGCAGTGCTCAGTAGGAATAAGTATGCCCTACTACACAGACAAAGGCCTTTCTACATGTTCTGCAAACTAGGGCTAGTGTGGCTGGTCTTTTCCCCATGCCTGTGAGTGTGCTGGGCAGTGTTCTATTTCTTTTCTTTTTTTTCTCATATACATGGACTGGTTAGTTCTCTTTTGAATACTAAAGGGGAAATAAAGTTTCCAGATTAATCTCTCAATACAGCTTTCTGATGCACCATTATAAACTCTAGATGTTTTTGCCACCTGGGACTCTTTGCAATGAATGTTTCCTCAAGTGAGGAATTCTACTGGCCTCTGACTCAATGCCCCATCCTGTAGCCTAAAAACTTCAGCAAGTCAGGAGCTGGGCTACTCTCATTTGTTTCCTATCTCAGGAATGGTATTCTTTTTTTGTCCAATGTCCAGTATGTGAAGTCACAGTTTCATACATTTTATCTGTTTATTTTTTTACAAAAGCTATTTCAGCTAAGAGGACAAATCAAGTCCACATTATAGCATGTTGACAAATAAAAATATTTAGTTTCTATTTCTGGCACTAATCCTAAATATTTTTTTCTCTATTACTTTTTTATTTTTAATTTTATTGGTTTCTAGTACTTTCTGAATTATTTTTCTTTTGTTTGCTTTGAGTGTAATTTGCTCTTTTTTTCCTCTCTAGTTTTAAGGTAGAAAATTTAGGTTAACACTTCCTACATGAAAATAGTGTTTTCCTTTAAAGTATTCCCTATTAATTTTATGATCTTCACTCAACCTTTCTTGTTGCAGTTATTAATGTAGTGATCTAATGGTGTTATTCTATGTCCCCCATTCTTTCTGTTTATTAATTTAAAGTCACCTATAGGAGGCACTTTCATTTCTCCTTCATTTACTTATCCAAATATTTATTCATATCAGTATGGATATTTATTTTGAGATTTATAATCTAATATTATTATTATTTATAGTTGTACTGAAATTGTTTCCAACTAGACAATAGGAGCTTTTCGGCTGGCTCCTATGGCCATTATATTGTTTTTTTTTTAGCACTTTCTTCCTTCCTTTTATCTAGGCCAATTGCTAATATTACCTGCCCCTCAAGTAGGAACAAATCACATTTCCAAGCAGTTATAGGTACATTTACTAGAAATAACATGGAGAATTTAAGCTCTACATATCAATTGTTCAGTGTTACAGGGGTCATTATTTTTGACACTCTCAATAGACAGAACCTGGAAATAGGCTTACATATATTAACTAATGCACATCAATGTGTCTATTACTATATCTATCTATATAAATGTGTGTGGATTTAAAAAATATGTATATGTATATATGTGTGAATATAAACACACATATCACATCACATGTGTAGTTTAAAAGAACTACGACATGAGTACATAAGATTACAATTGAATACTACAGGGTTCATTCGAGCCATCTGCATTTCTTTATCTGTAACTTCTTTTTCCAAAAATTTTAACCTTGGTTATTACATATATTACATTTGTTTATGTCAAGTAAACACCTAAAGTAGTTTCAAAATTGGTAACCCTTGGAACTAGAATTGGAAACCAAAGCATATACAGTATTTTTGTTTCTTTTTTATCTAGCCTTACAGTTTCAAGTCAATACACTTTTCCCACTTATTTGGTGTTAGCTCTTTCAATTTAACTATTATTAATGATTGTATGTTTCCTCTCTTTACAACCTTTGAGTTTTTTTTTTTTTTTTTTTTGAGACAGAGTCTCACTGTGTTGCCCACGCTAAAGTGTCATGGCATCAGTCTAGCTCATAGCAACCTCAAACTCCTGCGCACAAGCAATCCTCCTGTCTCAGCCTCCCAAGGAGCTGGGACTACAGGCATATGCCACCATGCCCGGCTAATTTTTTCTATATATTTTTAGTTGTCCGATTAATTTCTTTCTATTTTTAGTAGAGACGGGGTCTCGCTCTTGCTCAGGCTGGTTTTGAACTCCTGAGCTCAAACAATCCGCCCGCCTCGGCCTC